>MEHQ01003665.1:54891-68238 GCA_008828725.1 Saccharina japonica | reverse complement strand
GTTGGGTTGGGTTGGGTTGGGTTGGGTTGGGTTGGGTTGGGCGTGGGTTGGGTTGGGCTGGGTTGAGCTGGGCTGGGCTGGGTTGGGCTGGGTTGGGTTGAGTTGGGGTAGGATTGGGTGTCTTTAATTTTGTTGACGGCGTTAGACACTCTTTAGTGACAGTACGTATTTTGTTGTTTGCCTTGGGTGGGCTCTCCTCGTTCACATAATAGGTGTTTTGGTGCTTGAATTGACCCACGCCATCTTTTTGTCTGCCTTGCCTTGCCTTGCCTTGCCTTGCCTTGCCTTGCCTTGCCTTGCCTTGCCTTGCCGTGCCTTGCCGTTTCTGTTGCCGTGTGGGTCCTTTCTTCCTGGCCCCTCCTGTTCTTGATGCTGTCTTCTGCCGGTTGAAGGGTGGTGATCAACGACGGCGCCAAGGGGGGACAGGAGGTCTTCCACCTGCACATGCACATTATCGGTACGCCTCCTTATCTTACCCCCTCCCCTCCCTAAACCCAACACGCTCCGTCCCGGCATTGCATGACATGAGTACACCTCCCCATCTACCCCGTGCCTTCCCCCCCCCCCCCCCCCCCCCCCCCCCCCCCACCCCCTCCACATACCCCTCTATGATACCCCTCACCCCCCCCGCTAACAGTATCTCCGATTTCCACAGTAGTACCTCCGCTTGCAGTACAAGTATCTTCGCGTGTTGTCGTACGACCTCTGCGTGCCGTAGTAATATCTCTGTTTGCTATATAATGGTTGATATTGAGATCAAGAATTATGATGAGAATTGAAATGGAGATTGAAATATGATACCCTGCATTGTTTTTTAAGATTGAGATTGAGTTCGGGTGTAGATGAACGATGACATTAACATTGAAGCCGAAATTGATTATCAAAACAGAGGCATCTCATTCTATAGATTGATATTGAGCCTTGAATGTAGATTGAGAATGATATTGCGATTGAAGCGGGGATTGCGATTCAAACAGAGGCAGCTATTAATAGGGATAACGCCAGTAGGTTTCATAGTATCCGATTTTCCTGTTCCTTGCCGCCTCACGTTATTTTGTGTGTTTGTTTGTGCTTTCGCGTGTTGTTGTTGTTGTTGTTGTCGCTGTTGTCGTTATCCGCCGCAGGGGGAGGCGAGGGCATGGAAGCGCTGGGAAAGATGTCCTGATGCCATATGATGTGATGATGTTATGATCAAGGATATTCACACGTCAGAAAGTTTTTGAAACCTCACGGGTCGGGTCGGGTCGGGCCGGGAGGCTTTCAAACCCTCACGGGTCGGGTCGGGTCACCCTTATTACCCGACCCGACCTGACCCGCGAGGTGTGACCCGACCCGTGAAGAGCCATGGTTATGATGCTGTGTCATGGTGATGTCATCATCATGTTCCGGGGACGTCGTCATAGTGCTATTTCTCAAGAATGTCATCATGCTATCGTGTGGCATCACGATGTTTGTGGTTCACGTCATGATGTTGGCATCATGATATTTTGTGTAGATGTTATGGTGTGGCATCATGATGTTATTTTCATGGTGATGTTCAATCAAGATGGTATGGCGTTGCATCAAATGGTGTTATTTTGGGTGTGATGGTCGTCATGATGTCATGTTGGGGTATCATGATCGTAAATGCTACCTGGTACGTATTGATATCATGTTTTTATGGTGATGGGAATGTGATGGTGGTGCTCTGCCGTCGTGATGCGCGTCAGCTTTTTTTGCCCGTTTGCCGCCCGTGCTGCGCATTCGCTGCCGCTCGCTGCTCGACGGGCCGTCACCCCGCGGCAATACTACAGACACGTGCGACGATAGGTTTGCACCTACTTTTTTTCTGATGTTCTTGACACGACGAGCTCTATACCTTCCGTCCAAACCCTGACTTCGAGAGTGCAACTGTACAGTATCATATTAATATTACGGGGGACTATAGTAAATAGGACCAAATACTGTTAGTAAAAATAGGGAAATACATAGGTTTTTGTGTGTACCATAGGTCCTATTTACTATGGTCCCCCCGGAATACTATGGTCCCCCCGTGGTACAGGACATCCACATAATGTCTCCATCCCATCACCATCGAAAGGAAAAGGGTGGGTGGGCGGGAGAAATCACGGATTATCTGGTCCAGCGAGCGACCGCTGTCCAGTTGTAAACAACAGCCCTGTCTGTTCGCGTGTTGTACCAGTCTGCCAGCACCGTTCTGTGCGGTATCCACTTGGTATCCCCACAAGCGCGATCAACCAAACAATGCCAGCTGCTGCTGTCAAAGTGAGCGACGTACTCCGTACTCAGCCAAATAATATGAACCATAACGCCGAATTCTCTCTAGAACAACAAACTGCAGATTATTTTTGTATCGGTTCCCGATTCCTAATAATATTTCTCTTTGTGTGTTGTCGCTGTCTTTCCACACATATACATAAGCCTAAAGCATAGTACTTGGATTGGATTTGTTCATCGGGGTGTCCTTTCAGTTTTCTCGGTCAGGGTTTGGCGACTTACTGATGACTTACTAAAAGTACTAACGACTCACTTACAGTACTAGTGACTCACTACGATAGTACGTATAGAGCTCCTATATTCAAGTGACGACCCTCAGAACACGATGGGTGCGCCTCTCTCGTATTGATAATAACAGCATTTATTTGTTTTCCATCCCATTTATGTTAGTCGCCGTTTTTTCTTTCTCCCTCCTATACTATTACGGACGGCCATAGGAAATCGGGCCAAATATAAGAACGGACTCAGGTTCGGCTTGTTGAGTCTGTAGCACTTTCCTTTCTTGTTTGAGTAGCGTCGAGGAAACGCCAGGTTGTTGGAGCATCCAGGCTTGACGACAAGCTGGATGAACGATACGAAGAGTGTGGCAAGGGGGACTGCCCTTGCCGCGCATTCAAGCATCTTGGGTGGGTGTCGTCCGTCATTACTTTTGTGCACGGGGCAACATATGGGGCTGACGAACACGACAAATAGTCTTGGAGTATGAACGACCACAGTAGTTACAACAATATACAGGTATCTACGACCTCGACAAATTGTGAAACCGACGCAGGACATATCCATGCGCTGGGTCGAGAGTCTGGCACCCACATCGCCCCCCAATGTTTGAAAATGAAATACAGGAGAACCAAGAACACGTTTCGAACATTTAGAAGGGACATAGGCTTTCCGGCTTTCCAGGCCGTTGACGCCAATATGAGTACGGACTCCGGTTCGACTTGAGTCTGTAGCACTTTCCTTACTTGTCTGAGTAGCGTCGAGGAGACGCCAAGTTGTTGGAGCATCCAGGCTTGACGACAAGCTGAATGAACGATACAAAGAGTGTGGCAAGGGGGACTCCGCCCTCGCCGCGCATTCAAGGATCTTGGGTGTCGTCAGTCAACACTTTTGTGCACGGGACAACATATGGGGCTGACGAACACGGCAAGTAGTCTTGGAGTACGAACGACCACAGTAAGTAGTACAACAACATGCAGATGTCTATGGCCTCGATGAATAGTGACACCGATGCAGGGCATACCCATGCGACGGTTGGGCCGAGAGTCTGGCACCCACATCGCCCCCCAATGCTTGAAAGTGAAATACTGGAGAACCCAGCACACGTTTGGAACATTTATAAGGGAGATAGGCTTTCCGGCTTTCCTGCCGTCGACGCCAATATGAGTACGGACTCAGGTTCGGCTTAAATCTGTACGTCGTAACACTTTCCTTGCTTGTCTGAGTAGCGTCGAGGAAACGCCAGGTCGTTGGAGCATCCAGGCTTGACAAGCCGGATGAACGATACGAAGAGTGTGGCAAGGGGGACTGCCCTTGCCGCGCATTCAAGGATCTCGGGTGTTGTCAGTCATTACTTTTGTGCACGGGACAACATATGGGGCTGACGAACACGGCAAGAATAGTCTTGGAGTACGAACGACCACAGTAGTACAATAACATACAGATATCTATCACCCCGACGAATGGTGAAACCGACGCAGGGCATATCCATGCGACGGTTGGGCCAAGAGCCTGGCACCCACATCGCCCCCCAATGTTTGAAAGTGAAATACTGGAGAACCCAGCACACTTTTCGAACATTTAGAAGGGAGATACTCGTAGGCTTTCCGGCTTTCCTACCGTCGACGCCAAGATGAGTACAGACTCAGGTTCGACTTGAGTCTGCAGCACTTTCCTTGCTTGCCTGAGTAGCGTCGAGGAGACGCCAGGTTGTTGGAGCATCCAGGCTTGACGACAAGCTGGATGAACGATACGAAGAGTGGCAAGGGGGACTGCCCTTGCCGCGCATTCAAGGATCTTGGATCTCGTCAGTCATTACTTTTGTGCACGGGACAATATATGGGGCTGACGAACACGGCACGTAGTCTTGGAGTACGAACGACCACAGTAGTACAATAGCATACAGATATCTATCACCTCGGTGAATGGTGAAACCGACGTAGGGCATATCCATGCGACGGTTGGGCCGAGAGTCTGGCACCCACATCGCCCCCCAATGTTTGAAAGTGAAGTACTGGAGAACCCAGCACACTTTTCGAACATTTAGAAGGGAGATAGGTAGGCTTTCTGGCTTTCCTACCGTCGACGCCAATATGAGTACGAACACAGGTTCGGCTTGGGTCTATAGCACTTTCCTTACTTGTCTGAGTAGCGTCGAGGAGACGCCAAGTTGTTGGAGCATCCAGGCTTGACGACAAGCTGGATGAACGATACGAAGAGTGTGGCAAGGGGGACTGCCCTTGCCGCGCATTCAAGGATCTCGGGTGTCGTCAGTCATTACTTTTGTGCACGGGACAACACATGGAGCTGGCGAACACGGCAAGTAGTCTTGGAGTACGAACGACCACAGTAGTACAATAACATACAGATATCTATCACCTCGGTGAATGGTGAAACCGACGCAGGGCATATCCATGCGACGGTTGGGCCGAGAGTCTGGCACCCACATCGCCCCCCAATGTTTGAAAGTGAAGTGCTGGAGAACCCAGCACACGTTTCGAACATTTAGAAGGGAGATAGGTAGGCTTTCCGGCTTTCCTACCGTCGACGCCAATATGAGTACGGACTCAGGTTCGGCTTGGGTCTGTAGCACTTCCCTTGCTTGTCTGAGTAGCGTCGAGGAGACGTCAGGTTGTTGGAGCATCCAGGCTTGACGACAAGCTGGATGAACCATACGAAGAGTGTGGCAAGGAGGACTGCCCTTGCCGCGCATTCAAGGATCTCGGGTGTCGTCAGTCATTACTTTTGTGCACGGGACAACACATGGAGCTGACGAACACGGCAAGTAGTCTTGGAGTACGAACGACCACAGTAGTACAATAACATACAGATATCTATCACCTCGGTGAATGGTGAAACGGACGCAGGGCATATCCATGCGACGGTTGGGCCGAGAGCCTGGCACCCACATCGCCCCCCAATGTTTGAAAGTGAAGTACTGGAGAACCCAGCACACTTTTCGAACATTTAGAAGGGAGATAGGCTTTCTGGCTTTCCTGCCGTCGACGCCAATATGAGTACGCTTTACGACTGGTCCACGGTCTACATCCATGTCACTCACCTTGAATCCAGTCTCACAATTCGTTGTAGGATCAGTTTGGCACCAGCAGATCCTTCCGCTTCTCGTTCAGCGTTATCTGCCTTCTGGGACCGGGTATCGTGAGGGTTTTCGTCCTCCTTTTCGGCAAACGGCGATGCTGAACTCCACGCGAGAACAAAGTGGATATTCGAGCATACACAATGCGATAGGATGCAATATGCGAGGAACACGTGAAATATATATGGACACAGAGGTGATGCATGTGGCAATGCTTTATCTTTCGTTCGTCGGGGCCGCGTCTAAAGACACGTGATGATTGCCCAGCTTCTAATATACTGATCCCGTATGTTATACGCCATCAGACTTGGAAACCTTTTTAAGGTGATGGTTGACCAACCACCAACCGTCCCCTTTCCACTAGAGTGTAGTAGGGAGTGCCCAACCACTTGATCCCCACTCAGACTCTAAGCCCTCCGCGTATAGCTGTAGTACAGGTAGCTACGTCACGTCATTGTATTTCCCGTATCCAAGCACCCCCAGCCGTAACATACAGACTCAGGTTCGACTTGAGTCTGTAGCACTTTCCTTGCTTGTCTGAGTAGCGCCGAGGAGACACCAGGTTGTTGGAGCATCCAGGCTTGACAAGCCGGATGAACGATGCGAAGAGTGTGGCAAGGGAAAATGCCCTTGTCGCGCATTCAAGGATCTCGGGTGTCGTCAGACATTACTTTTGTGCACGGAACATATGGGGTTGACGAACACGGCAAGTAGACTTGGAGTACGAACGACCACAGCAGTACAACAACATACAGATATCTATGACCTCGACGAATGGTGAAACCGACGCAGGGCATATGCATGCGACGGTTGGGCCGAGAGCCTGGCACCCATATCGCCCCCCAATGTTTGAAAGTAAAATACTCGACAACCCAGAACACCTTTCGAACATTTAGAAGGGGGATAGGCTTTCCGGCTTCCCTGCCGTCGACGCCAATTTGAGTACGGACTCAGGTTCGGCTTGAGTCTGCAGCACTTTCCTTGCTTGTCTGAGTAGCGTCGAGGAGACGCCAGGTTGTTGGAGCATCCAGGCTTGACGATAAGCTGGATAAACGATACAAAGGGTATGGCAAGGGGGACTGCCCTCGCCGCGCATTCAAGGATCTTGGGTCTCGTCAGTCATTACTTTGGTGCACGGGACAACATATGGGGCTGACGAACACGACAAGTATAGTCTTGGAATACGAACGACCACAGCAGTAGTACGTTAAGATACAGACCTCGACGAATGGTGAAACCGACGCGAGGTATATCCATGCGACGGTTGGGCCGAGAGCCTGGCACCCACACAAATATTGTTAGTAAAAATAGGTCAATATATACCTCGTAGGTTTTGTGTGTACCGTAGGTTCTATTTACTCTCTAGGCCCCCCGTAATAATAGTAGTCGTAACTCAGATCCGAGGCCACGAAGCGATCATCTATATGGACATGGGTTATAGCGGTGGTGGTGGTGGTGGGGGGGTGGGAGCTGTGGTGGCGGTAGCGGTGGTAAAAAGGGGGGACACAAAATGAAATAAAAATGGTAGGTTTTGAGAAAATCAGCCCATTCCCGTCCGTTCGCTGGGTCACACCAACCATCCCGATGACTGGGAAAAGGCACGAAGCATTATTATTATAGTACAACAACAGCAACAAGAACGCCCACACACGATAAGAATACTGGCTGTTGCATCATCATACCCGGTACGATAATATATATAGCCGTTACTATAGCAACAAACAATAGCAACACCGACCGGGGAGCCAGGCAGCCAGCAGTACAAGTAGCATAATCTAGAGCAGAAAAACAACTTGACAGCAAAGCAAAGCAAAGCATTATATAGCAATAACTACGAGAGCATTCTTCCGTACTCATTCGTACACGATTACTGTTTTTTTTTCGTTCTGTAAAATAGTTGTGACGATACCCTATAATAACGGATACCGTGGGGACACATTATTTTAAAAAGAAAAAAAAAAGCAGAACTAAATCTAGCTTTCTTTGCTCCGCTACAACCAACCGCTACGCTAACCGCGCGCGCGACCTGTGGCTAACGTCTAACAACCGACCGCACAACTAATTTCCTCCACGCTGACTCATGACGCTCCTATATAGGACCTGCCAGCTAAAGGTCCAACTTGGATAACATCCCGACTTGAAATCTGCTGCTTGCTGCGCTCCTCGTTCCTATCTCTCTCTCTGCCGTATTTTGGGCGGGGCAACGTAGGGTAGAGGTTGACATAGGCTCGTCGCTTGTTCCGAAATAATAGACGCCGGCGATCGATCGTGCTGTTATCGACCGCCTCGACCAAGCAAGCAAGCCTACGTATGTACGTGTAATAACAAATAGTACTTGGAAGCCTTTTTCAAGGAGGCCATCCCCCCTTTCATGTTGATTGCCTACTATTATTATTAGTACGATGCGGCGGGAACTGAGCAACAACGCGGGGTAACAGGGTACCACGTACTGTAGACACAGCTGTTATAACAGCAGCAACAGCAATAGCAGTATCAGTAGCAGCAGCAGCGGCGGCGGCAGCAGCAACAGAGAGCTCTTCGTCCAGTCGACGCGGACAGCAAGAAAAAAGAGCGTCCGTTACATCATCCCGTCACCATCGTATCTCACGACCACTGCCACTACCATCACTAACCGCTCACCCCCCCCCGCGACCCCCCCCCTCCCCCCCCGGCCCGCGCGCTCATCGTTCGAACAACAACGAACGGCAGCAGCAGCAACAACAACACACGCACGTGGGGCTTTCAACGGCGAGAGCAAAGTAAAACAGAAAACAGCAAAGCAAGGCAAAGCGCGCAATCCAAAATCGCACAAGTAATCAATGGGTTGGAGAAGGGAAAAAGGAAAAGAAGAAAAACAAAACAAAACCGCATCATCCTTTACTTCACCCGCTACTAACAGACGCACGCTGACCCCTCCCACCCCCGCCCACTTTCCCTAATCACTCACTCCACCCCCACCCACCCCCCCCCTTTGCCGCCGCGCTCGGCCTCAATACACACGCACGCAAACACACAATCATTTTGGACAAACAACACACACTTCACGCACATCTATCCCGCATTGCGCCAGAAAATAATAAATAAAAGAGAAGAGGCGTGTGAAAAAAAAATAAAAAAAAGGAGAAGGAAAGACAAAAATAAAAGAGAAAAAGTAAAACCGAGAGCCAATCACATGGAGCCAGCAGTGGTACAGAAGAGGTGGTTCCAATAGCTTGGGGTCCAAAACTACTACTACCACTGTAGGTGTAAGATGCGCACTTTGGATCGTTGTCTTTCAACGTACCCCGAAAAGAAAACGCGTCGATTCGAGGCCGCCGGGACGATATGAGTGCAAATATAATGCTCGTTTTTACACGCGGCAACAAAAGCACAAAGCACCGGCCACAAGCACGTCCGAGCGCAAAACACGCACGAACATCTGGCGCTGGCTCTTCGTTGCCTATTAGCCACGAGGCTACACTACACCAACAACACGCTTCAGCAGCAATAGCAGCAATAATAGCAGCAGCTTCTGCTTCGCTTGAATTCCCACACTACCGTTCGGAATCCCTACGCACGTACACACAGTTCGAGTAGAGAAGAGTATTAATAGCAGGCCTTCCCCCCCCCTTTTATCTTACCATGTACACCCCACACAGGCGGGGCAAGCGAGGGACGGACGGACGGGGGTGGGGTGCAACGGGAGAGGGGAAGGGGCACTCAACGTTCTCTGGAAAGCGCCGACAAGCGCCAAAACCCTCGCCACCCCCTTCTGGAGTCAGGGTAGAAATAGTCTCCAGCAAGCCAAGGCGCAGGCCCGGCAAGGTCACGGCAGGCTAGGCCAGAACAGGATAAAGGACGTATTATTTAGTTGCTTCCTCGCCAAAATAGCGGCGCCACCACCACGCGTCGGGTACCGGACCGGCTCATTCCCGTTGCACGCTCGAGACTATCAACCCCCCTGCCTGCTTCCGCCAACCACGCCCCCCTTCCCCCCTTACCAAGAGCTTTACCGCTGTCTAGTGTAGATTACAATTAATGCGCGGTAAATTACTCGCGATTTTTTCCCCTTCGGTTCGAGTCAGAATGCCCGCCCCCCATACCCTATGCACTCCACTCACCAACCCACACTCCCACCGCACCACCAACCCCCCCTCCCCTCCCCTTACTACAAACACACGCTTGCCGAGGGCACAAAAAAAAACACTCCACTCTTCGTCCTCCTCACGCCTTGATGGCATGTGGGTGAAGCACGATGTCCCCAGAGTGTACGCGCGACGGGCGGGGCTGATCCCCTCCCGAAGGAGGCGTTGACCCTCCGCCAACTCCGCCCCCCCCCTCCCCGGCAGGGCCACCGCCGCCGTCGCCGGCCGCCTGTCCCCCCGCGCTTTCCGCCTCCTCCGCGCCCCCCCCTCCCCCCCCCCCCCCCCCCCCCGGGGGCGCCCCCCCCCCCCGCCCCCCCCCGCCTGTCCCCCCGCGCTTTCCGCCTCCTCCGCGCCCCCCCCTCCCCCCGCCGCTCCCGCCGCCACTACGGCATGGGCCGTCTCGGGGTCACCGCTCGGTTTTATTGGGGTTTCAAGTCGGGGGCGTTTTGGCGGCGTCTGGGGGGGGGAAGCGGGGGCGCTCATGCTCCTTCCCCAGTCCCCCCCTGCGCCACCAACACCGCCAGAGGCAATTTCCATCGCCATCGGCACGGTTGCTGTTGGCAGCACGGCTGTTGGCAGCACGGCTGTTGGCAGCACGGCTGTTGCTGGCAAGGCCGCTGGCAAGGCCGTTGGCATGGCTGTTGGCATGGCTGTCGGCATGCCTGTTGGCATGGCCGTCGGTGTGGCTGCTAATGCCGTAGCTCTTATTGGCACGGGTGCTATTCCCGTGGCCGGAGCCGTAGCAGTAGCTGTCGCCATGATTTGTCCTGGCCCTTCGCTGCCCTGGGTCTGACCGGGGAGGAAGGAGGGAGGGGGGGAGGAGAGGGGTGGCGGCGACAGCAGCGGCGGTGTCGATTGCCGCCCTTGGCTGTTAAGGTGCTGAAAGTGGTGGCTATGCGCGTTGCTTGAGGGAGCGTTGCCCACGGTATCGAGGCCTTTCGCGGCTAAAGATGCCGCTGGTGTTTCTGTTGCTGTTGCTGCTGCTAGTGCTGCAGGTGGCGCTGCCGCCTGTGTTGCGGCCGGCACGGTGGGGGATTCTGGTGCTGGTGCTGCTAGTGCCGCTACAGCCGCTGCTGCTTGCGCTGCCGCTGCTTGTGCCGCTGCTGCTTGTGCCGCTGCTGCTTGTGCCGCTGCCGCTTGAGCTACTGCTGCTTGCACCGCCGCTGTTTGCACTGCTGTTGGTGTTGGTATTGCTTGTGCTGCTGCGGCTCCCGCTGGCATCGCTGGTGCTGCTTGCGCTGCTGTGGCTGGCGGTGCATGGGCTACTACTGCTGCTGCGACTGTTGTCGCCGCCGCCGCTGCTGCTGCTGCTGCTGCGACTTGTTCCGCCAGCGTTAGCGATGTCGACGTCGCTATCCATGCCTCTCCCGATCCAGCTGCTGGCGGCGGCGTCATCGCCATTTGGACTTGCAACGGAGGGGAAGGGGGGTCCGTCTGCTGCCGTTCTTGCGTTGGGTGCTGTACCCCCACTTCCACCTCCACCTCTACCTGCATCGGCTGCGTCTCTTGTTGTTGTTCTTGTTGCTGCTGCTGTTGTAGTTGCTGTTGCTGCTGCTGCTGTATTTGCTGTTGCCGCCACTCTGGCGACGGCTCCTGCGGCGCCTGTTAGCGTTCGTGAAGGTCGGAGCAGCGGAAAAGACAAAAAAAAACTTTTGGCATTTAACATCGATAATACATGCTTACATGTATTATACCATAACTCAAATACTACCCAAAACCAGTAAAAACATCACACGTAAGTCTAGCTAGTCTACGTACGGCCGAGGTAAAAGTAACCATACTGTTTACAACTTCAGCCGCTCGCCCGCACAAGAATCAAGCGCAATTCATGATACGGGGCCGACGTGGTCAGTCCCGATGACACAGCAGCAGCAGCAGCAGCAGCAGCAGCTGAGCAGCCGAGCTTGTGGAGCGAAATCGATGTAAACGTGACGAGCCATCAGAAATGACAAAAATCACCGGAAGCAAACGACGCATCGGCAAACAATACTCTCAGAGACTCCCATCAGATACAACCAAGGGGGGGGGGCGATCGGCCGGGGTGGCGTTGCCTATCGCACGCAAGAGAAGACTCCAACGATCAATAGACGGAAACGAAGACGCGCGGAAACGCCCGAAACTGAGCGGCGAACATACCCGAAGAGGCGCGAGATTTTATCGAAGAAGCGCGATATTTCACGAAGAGTTGCGAGGGTTCACGAAGAGGCGCGATATTCCACGAAGGATCGCGAGATTTCACGAAGAGTCGCGAGATTTCACCAAGAGGTGCAATATTTCACGAAAAGGCACAGGGCTCGAAATCGCCCGAAGAGGCGCGAAATCAATTCAAGAAGCGCGTGTAGGCGCCAACCGACAAGACAGCAGGCGATAACCGCAACGGCCAATCGAACCACCACTATCATTGGGCCCGAAGCAGGTCTAAAGGCGTGGTGCAGCACCTCGCGTGCGGTGCGATGCGGCTCACGACTGCCGGAAGAACTGTTGTCCAACCACAACCAATCAAAGGGTACGCTGGTTTGCGTACCCGGCTCACCTCCGCGCTCAAAGCCCTCTCGAGCGACGAGGACTGAGAGCTCCAGAGGCTAGACTGAGAGCTCGGCGGCTCCGTCGCGGAATAAGAGACCTGCCATCGACATCAACACCCGTATCGACATTGTCGCGAGGAAATATAAGACAAGACGGACAGGCGGGCAGGCAAACAGACAGACAACACAGAGAGACAGAGAGACAGACAACACAGAGAGACAGACATACAGACAGACAGACAGACAGGCAGGCAGACAGACAGGCAGACAAACAGACAAGACACAGCCAGATAAAAGTGCATACAGTTAGTACAACCTACCGGGTGTCAAGGTCAAGCATCAGATGAGATGGACACAAAGAGAGAAAGAGAAATCGAGAGGTCAAAACCGCGACAAATGGACGCTACAGGCCCATCCCGAAAGGAACGGGCTCCACCAGCAAGATAGGCTTTTGTTGCGGTGTTGACGGAAAAAAACATCTGACGCGGCACCGAAAAAAAACGTCGACAAGCGATGAGCGCGCCACGCGGCTCTAGTCTTTTCGCCCCCCCCCCGAAAAAAAAAAAGAACGCGCATGCTCCGTACGCACTTCCCTTTCTCCCTCCCTCTCTTTCTCTTCGTCCCTCATCGTTTACGTCTCTCCCTCTTCGTCCCTCTTTCCCTCAATTGTGTGTGTGTGCGAGCGTGCGTGCGTGTGTCTGTCAATCTGTCCCGCCCGCTCTATGTTTCACCCTCTGTCTCCATGTCTCCTTATTTCTCTCTCGTAACCCCCCCCCCCGCGCCCCGACCCAAAATACACAAACACCAGCGCGAACATCAAAGTTCTTGACTCGCAGGTACACGCCGTCCCCGCCTATGGTCATACGGCATGACTTGAGTACCCCCCCTAACCCTCCTAACCCCCCCTCACCTCATCCGCAGCCTCGCTCATCGCAACGTCACCATCTCCGCCACCGCCACCACCCTCGCCACTCTTCTTCGCCACTTCCAAAGCATCCGGCGCAACCTCCATCAACTCCGTCTGCAACTGCCGATTGCTGCCGCTCTCGGGCGAAGCCGCCGACCCACCAGACCCCCCGTCGCCGCCGCCACCGCCACCACCACCACC
>MEHQ01003665.1:0-53061 GCA_008828725.1 Saccharina japonica | reverse complement strand
TGGGTGGGCGGGGTGGATGGGTGGGTGAGTGGGACGTTGGGTTGGGTTGAGTTCACCGTTGCGTTGCGCTGCGCTGCGCTTGCGTTAGGTGCATCCCGTCGCGTCCGTCGTATGCTTGCTGCTGGCTTCGTTGCCATTTTATTCGTTTGACAGGTTATATGTACCAATGGCTCTTTGTTTATCGCAAGCACGTTAGAAGAGAAAGTGCTGCTGTACCGGCATGGTATACATATACCGGTAACCGGGTAACGTTTTCTCTCGTCCGCTGACCCCGGGAACAGGTACTTGCGGCAGGGTTTCGATGCCCTGGATGCGTTCTTGTGCCACACCTGGGCGGTGACCGTCACGGGCGCGCCGAAGACGTGGGCCATTCGGTTCGTGGAACAGAACGAGGCCAGCCCAAGAGCCTGGTGAGATACAGAACGGTACATACATACACTACTGTTAGAAGCTGTGATAGGAAATATAAATGGTCAAGTTTTTTTTTTTCCTTTCGCACCACTGAAATGCATGCGGGGTGCATGAAGCATGCCTTACCCACACCAGAGCTGTTTTTCAGTTCTAACGAGCCTTTGACACCTAACATTTTTCTTTGTGTTGTTTTTTTTTTTGTTTTAGCGAGCCTTCGACTTTTGTCATTTCGTTTTGTAAACAAAAAAACTCGCATGCACGTACGTACGTACGTACGTAGTGGATCTGCTTCCGACAGCACTGGCACTGGCGCTGCATACAAGGCATGGATGGATGCGTCGCTCTACTTTCTTAGTGCGTTGCATCTTTTTTTGTTTTAGTTTGTTTTTCGTTTTTCGTTTTTCGTTTTTTGTCTTTTTTCTTCCTAAGGTACGGCGGTGCGGTGGGTCTCGTCGGCTTCGACGGACACCTCAACACCGGGCTCACTCTAAGGACAGTCAGAGTCAAGGACGGGACGGCGGAGGTAAGGCCTCAGGAAGGGAGAGGGACGGAGTTCCTAGTATATCGAGGCCGGAAGGGGAGGGGTTGGGTTGCTTATGCCGGGGGGGTGTACTCGATATTCATGCATGGCCGTAGTCGTATGACCACAGACCGGGGGGGGCATGACGACGGAAACACGCTGGGCCTTTGTTTGCATGCACCTCGATTTGTTGAGTTGTTGGGCTGGCGATGATTGTGACGAAATCCGGTTTTATGGTGTGGAGCTGTGTGGCGAGACGCGGTGTGGTGTGGTGGTGTTGTGTGGTGTGGTATGGGTGCAACGTTCTGTCACGTGATATATAGTCATGCGATCTATGTAGTGTGATAAGATGTGATGCCATGCAATTCGAGTGGGCAAAACGACGAACGTGCAGTATCACACCCAAGGGAGGTATTCATATATAGGTACGCATGCTGCCGGCCAGGACTGTTGTTGCACAGTCCATCTACACGGGCGCCAAGCGCAGGCCACAACTCTCCGTCAACTGATCGAAACGAAAAAAAAACAGGCACGATACCACAACCAACAACGGGACGCCCCAGACCCTCGCGTCAGTCAAACACACGCCCACGCCCCCTCCGGTCCCTCTCTACTGATTACCCCTCCCCGTCTCGCCCAACATCTCACGGCGCTTCGCCCTTTTGGCGCAAGAGCAATGTCTGCCCGGTTGGTGAAAATCCAACGCGCTCCGTCCCGGCGTTGTAGGGATGCCAGGGTCTATGGTCATACGACTACGGCCATGCACGACATGCGGCTAATGAGTAACCCCACCCTACTGCGTCCTCACTCTGTGAAGGAGAGTGGATGCTCATCCTCAGAGACCATCCACGGCCTGCCCCCCATCGCGCGTCCAGAAGCCGCCCCTACTGCCGCAGCAGCCGCCCCTCTCCCCTGCCCCATTCTCGCCCCCTTGCCACCCCCCCCCCCCCGCCGCCGCCCTCCCATCCCCTCGAAACCAACCCAGCCCCAGCTGGCCCCTTCCCCTCCCTTTATCACCCCCTTTCCCGCCTTTTTCCAGCGGACTGCTCCGCCCCCCCCCCCCGCCGCCCCCGCCCCCGGCCCCATCCCCGCCTCCGCAACGGCCACCGCAACCGCCGCTGCTGCTGCCGCGGCCGACGCCGACGCCGCCGCCGGTTCCGACGGCGCGGAATGTAACGGCTTAGGGGCTATGGCTATGGCGCGGTCGACCGCGTTGTCGGCGTTGGCAACGGTGTTCCGGCAGCCGACGCAGTTGCACTTCTCGGAGCAGGGCACGCCCTTGTTGAAGCACTCGCAGTACTTCTTCAGGCAGGCCGACTTGCGGCACTTGCAGCCGGTCTTGTGCACCACGGCGTCGTGCTTCTGCAGAGGGAGGCAGCGCGGCAGGTTATGGGGGAAAAGGGAGAGGAGGAGGAGGAGGAGGAAAAGGAGGAGGAGGAGGAGGAGGAGGAAAAGGAGGAGGAGGAGGAGGAGGGGGGGAAGGCAAGGGTGATGACTCGCATTACGTATACCTGGTATACGGTACGCGTAGAGGGGGTCACTTTTGCGTTCCATTTTTTTTTTTTCCCTGCCGCTCACAAAGCGCCACTCGGCCCAGTGACCCTTATATTTTACCCCATTTATTTTTGCAGATCTTCAAAATATATATATTTATATATATCACGCCTCTTTTCGGATTCGCGATACGTATATATATGTGCGCACCGCCATGGGAATGTTAATGTTTCGTTGCGCTGCGCCAACAAACAAATCTATTTTCTTCCTACAAGTCCAACTTCGAGTGAGGCACAGCACGAGGCCATTCACTCGCCCCGAGTGCCCTTAATCCTTTCAGTGCTGCACTCTAATTTCAAGATGAACCGAGACCTGACTGTAATTCCAAGATAAACCGAAATATGACTAATTCCAAGATAAAACCGAAATATGACTCTAATTCCAAGATAAACCGGGACCTGACTCTAATTCCAAGATAAACCGGATTATAACTCTAATTCCAAGTGTTTTGTCCCCACAACGAGAGTGCAGTCCTTCAAGGGGCAAAAAAAGTGGTACAAATATACAAACAGTGGGTTCGTACCCCGATTTAAAACTCATTCAGAACTGAAAAAAAATACTGGTATACCACACTAACTCCAAGTAATTTATCCCCAAATTTGTGGGACCAGTTCTTAAGGGGTCAAGAGCGCCCCGTGACAACAAGCCAAAACCGTACAACATCGCTCTTGTCTGTAGTGGGAAATATATAGCTTTTGGTATAGGCGGGTCATGCCGATTGGACCGCTCTTACGTCCTGAAACATCTTGGGCGCTCTTGAATCGGGGTACCCACTGTAGTCAAAAGGGGGGTATATAGCAGCCGCCCCACCGTAGCAACAGTCCCAAGGGGATAGGGGAGGGGAAAAATGGGGGAAGGGTTCTAACGCCGAGAGCGGCTCGCACCCAAGCCGTGCCGCGGAGGGTAAGGGGAAGGGTCCTTACAGAGATAGCGGCTCGTACCCCAAAGCAGTGCTGCGGAGGGTATAAGGGGAAGAGTCCTTACAGAGAGAGCGGCTCGTACCCCAAAGCAGTGCTGCGGAGGGCATAAGGGGAAGGGTCCATACAGAGAGAGCTGCTCGTACCCCAAAGCCGAGCTGCGCTACGCTACGCTACGCTGCGCTAAGCTAAGCTAAGCTAAGCTAGCTACGCTACGCTACGCTAGCTGCGCTACGCTGCGCCACGGCACGCCATTTTGTGCTTGTGTGCGTGCATCTGTGTGCTTCGCGTTTTTGGTGGTGGCGGGACATTCCACTGACATCCTTTTTTCTCACTACAAAAAAAATAACAAGGCAATTTCAAACGTTTTGTCCCCCCGAATATACGGTGGAATTGTAAATGGGTATATATCGTATATAAAAAATACGCACTGATAACCCTTTGTCCTGTTCACACTATATGGATATGTACAAATACTATGCAACTCGTAAGTCAAAGGAAAACTTTAATTTTTGCAGGAAAAAAAGCGGCTTGTATACTGTAATACAATTTTTAACACACGAGTATATGTATATATATGTTTCATGAAGGGAGGTGGAAGTTCGCATCGAGCGCTTCACGGATGAACGGACCTCTGTCTCCTTAAACTTGGCGTCGAACGCGGTCGGGTTCCTCTCCAGAACGCCGTTAATGGCCTGCATCCGCATGCTTTCCTGGTTGGCGTTGTTGTAGCAGTGGTGGCAATTACACGAAACCGTGCACACCACCTGCATCGCGAAGCACTGGCAGTAACTGTCGCCGACCGACCGACCGACCGACCGACAGGCAGACGGACAAGACAGACAGACAGACCGACGCACGCACGCAAGTACGCAAAAAAACAAACGGCGACGAAACGAAACGAAGCAAAAAAACGGGGGCAAACAACAAAAAACAAAAGGTCAGTATATATACGTAATACATACCGAACAAATTAACAGAGGGGTGTTTGATTTTATTGGCTGGAAAAAAAAAAACAGAACAGAACAGGAAACAGTTACGTAGGCGTCTGGTGAGACGAAGGGGCATGCATGCACGCACTGCTGTGATTGCGGGGCGCGACAAGAGTCAAGCCATAAGTCGGCACAACATACACCAGCATGTCGAAAACCAAGAAAAATCCTCAAGACAGAAGAATCGAGGTATATACTTCCTAGGAGATAATCGTATATTTACACGAGTATATACATCCCTCTACGCGTACGTACACAGCGCCAAAACCGGAAGAATGGCTGTGTATAACCGTGCAAAAACAACATTCGAGCACCATATGTTGCCCAGTCAACCCCCCCCCCCCCCGTGCGCGGGGTTGGGGGAGGGAGGCCACAACCACGTACAACAGCACAACACAAAGGACACGCTTACGAAATCGACATTCAGACTTCGACAAACAAGTTATATATACTCCGTGCTACGGGTGAATGCATTATACAATACAACAGTACAACACGGCCCGGTATCAATACTGCTCTGGACTACATACGAACAGCGGTACACTACTCATGCAGAACAACCGCAGGCATGGCATGGCATTGGCATGGCATTGACAATGCACGGCAATGCATGCCATAAGGCAGTACGCGGCAGACCACAACGCTTGCACTCACAGCTTGAGGCACTTGGACCTCTTGCAGTTGCACCCGTCCGCCAAGATCGGCTCCTGGAGACTCCCTTGCTGCTCGTCCGGAAACGAACACAACCGGAAAAAAAAAAAACGAAACGAAACGAAATGAAACGAAGCAAAAAAAACATGGGAACGAAAAACGATTATATATTATTAATAGCGGATGAAACGAACGAAAGGACGACAGCGAAAGAATAAACCAAAAATAACGAATGGGCGCGTGGGCGAACAACATGGAGGATTGAACGAACGAACGACCGATCGACCAAAACGACCAAAACGACGGACGACCGACCAGACAACATCATAGAACGGTTGAAACAAATTTTCCCGAACATAAAAGAACCAATGAAAACCATCGTGAAACGATCGAATGCAATCACGGACCAACTCGACGAATTTATGGAATCACGAAACAAACGAGGTCGGTCGATCACGGGGTTCAAGAAGAACGAATGGGGAGAGCGTCGGCGTAGTCGCGCGTTGTCGCCGGCGGAGAACGGCAATCGATCGACCTGTCCGTCCTTCCGTCTCTACTGTCTGTCGGTCCGTCTCTACTGTCTGTCGGTCCGTCTCTACTGTCTGTCTTGTCTGTCTGCCTGCCGTTTGTCCTTGTATCTGCCCATTTGCCTAACGGTCGGTACGTGAGATTCTGCTTCGAAAGTTGCTTCAGGGACTGAACCAAACAGCAGTAGCCTTTGCCGTGTTCTTGACCCACAAATCGTACCAGATAAAGTACCAAAATATATTACGGTTTTTGTGGTGGTCCGCACATTTCTCTCAGATTGTCCAAAACGCGCGGCGAAGCCGCGCTCGGGTCGAGCCTTAGCCTGGGCTAGGGTTCGGTTGGGTCGACGCCTTCTCGTGATTTGATGTAAAAACCCCCCCAAAAACACGTAAAACCAGCAAGAAATCATAATATATTTGGTACTTTATCCGGTACGATTTGTGGGATAAAGACCGGCAAAGACGCCTCGAACCAAATGCAAGGAGGCTTTTGTTCTAGAGGGAGCTGACTGGCACTGGCACAGCGCGAGCGACATGATACCATCAACATCGTTTCAATGATATGCCCCCCTCGTGGTGGGAGGTTATGACACCAAACCCAATAAACAACTTATTCTCCCTTCCCCCCCTCTCTCTCTCTCTCTCTCCCCCTCTCGCCCAGACTAGTACGTACGGTAGCTAGCCGCCCTTCACCAAACACGAACAACTTTCTGACGGTACACAAGAGTTAGCAAGCTCTCCCCCTTTTCACCCCATAATTTACAACTGCGCCCACATTTGGTGGGGGGGAAAACAACGACTAGGAATCAGCGTTGGGTTTTTGGTACCGATAGATAACGTATATACGAGTACTTCGAAGTAGATATCATACGTATGTATAATACACGTATACGTCCATCAGCCAGGGCATTTAAAGGGAGTACAGCAGTGAGGGCACTTCCCCGAGGGCAGTCAGTCGCGCGCGCACGAAGCATGCGCCCACGCGCGCACGAAGCATGCGCCCACGCCACCCTTGTGATTCCAATATCTTCGATCCCACCCGGCGATCTCGCTGCAACACTTCCACTCGGCCGCCGCTTCCTCAACTCTACTCTACGAATACGTACGGATATAGCCCACCGACAACGATAACGCTTGGCGACAACCTCCTGCGTTTAGTGTCGTCGCCTGCGCGCACCGTACGGCACTGCACTATACCGCACCGTATCGAACCGGTACGTTTCGTGCCGCCGCACCGCATCAAGCCGTGCCATACCGCACGGCAAACCACTGCGCAGTACCGTACCAAACCATACCGAGCCGTAATGCCATACCATACGACACCACACGACACCACTCCATACGATACAATACTGCGCAAAATCTTCACACGCACAAATACACTCACCGGAACGAGCTGCCCCGTAGTAGGCGAGATGACCATCACAGTCTCCGGGGATCGCTTCGGGCAGATGGGTCTCAGGGCCGCCGAGCCCCCCATCCCCGGGGGCAACACCGCCCCTCTCGGCATTTGCGACGGATGCTGCTGGAGCAGCGAGCCCTGCGAGGGAGCCACCGCTGCGGGCGGAGACGTGCCTCCCTGGAACCCCGGCAGCAACCCCGCCACATACATGCCTCGCTCTAGGGCGGCGGCCATCCCGTACCCGGGGGTGGCGGGAGCGTTCGTGGGGCTCATACCGTACGGAATGCCTCCGTCGCCGCTGCCGCCGCGACCGTTAACGCCTCCTGGTGGGAGGGCCCCTGCTCTTTCGTCTTGGACCTGCTGGTTGTGGTGCTGGTGCTGCAGTCGTTGTTGGTGGTGGTGCTGCTGACGATGTATCAGCTGCTGCTGCTCATGTTGTCGCTGTTGTACTTGCTGTTGGTGGGGTCCTCCATTGGCGGAAGCGAACCGCTGTTGGGCAGTCATCACGGGAGAGGTGGCCGCGGCAGCGCTGGCCGCGGCCGTGGCGGCGGGGGCGGCGGCGACTGCCTCCTTGCTCATGGCGGCGTCGGGACTGGACGGTTTCCGACCGAGGTCTCTGAGCTGCAGGAGGATGTAAGCCGACGAGGTTCGACAGGTTCCATCTTCTGCGTCTCCACCCCCATGTCCCTCACGGCCTCCATCACCACCACCACCACCCTCGACCCCAACGGCCGCCGACGGCGGTGCCTGCCGAGCCAGACCTACCGCCGCCGCTGTTGGCGCTCGTGATAACACTCGCGGCGAAGCAGTCACCTCCGCCACCGCCTCCGCCACCGCCGCCGCCACTGCCGCAGCAGCCGCCGCCGT
Source organism: Saccharina japonica (assembly GCA_008828725.1). Lineage (NCBI taxonomy): Eukaryota > Phaeophyceae > Laminariales > Laminariaceae > Saccharina > Saccharina japonica. Next base: position 45,220 of record MEHQ01003665.1, on the reverse strand, counting down.
CGCCGAGGCGGATGGAACGGCGTCACTCAAAGCACTTGGCAAGCCTTCTTGCCCTTGCTGCTCCGCAGGGGCAGGGGTGGCCGTCTGGGCCTCGGGTACCGTGGGCGGTGTCGGCGTGGGTGTTGGTGCCATGACCGTGGTCGGCGTCGTTGTCGACGTGGTCGGGTCGGGGTTGTCCGCGTGAGAGCTCTCGCTCGCTCGGCTCAAGCTCTCGTCTTCGTTGGTCTTGTGCATTGTATTTGTTGCCGCAGGGTTCGCCGTGGGTGGGCAGTGCCACCTTGTACCGCCCTGCTGCGCCCTCTGGGCTGGGGAGCGGAGAACGCGGGGAAGGTGTCAGTTAAAATACAGGTAAAAAAATATGTACCAGGTAAAAATACACGATGGATAAGAGTTCGTATTAAATACGTACAGTATGACATCAAAATAAGCAGGGCTTTTCGGGGGTCAGGTGAAACCTCACGGGTCGGGTCGGGTCGGGTCAGCTGACCCGATCCGACCCGCGATTTTCTTTAGATGTCTTGGCTTGACCCGACCTGACCCGCGAGATTTTGTAAACATCCTGACCCGACCCGACCCGACCCGTGTGATTTGAAAACCTTCTGACCCGACCCGACCCGACCCAACCTAACCCGTGAGATTTTGAACACCTCCCGGCCTGACCCGACCCGCCAGGTTCCGATTGACCCGTGAGATACGGGTCAGTCGCGGGTCGGGTCACCTCAACCCGCGAGACCATTATTTGCGACCCGCGGGTTCGATCCGTGGATCCGGCCCATGGGTGGATACTTCAAACACATTCGAATCTCCGTTTTTGTACCCCGCAGCGGTATGTGGCCTGGCTGTAGTGGGTATGGATGGGTGTCGACGTGCGTATATAGATTTGGCGGTGTTTTAATGTTTGAATATTATACTTGATAGTACTGGTACGAGAGAGCATGTTGGGCAAGAAAGCGGGATTTTTTTTAGTATCGAATCCGCGGGCCGGATGCGCGGGTCAGCAGAAAACAACTCGCCGGCCATGCTGGCCCGACCCGCGAGTGACCCGTTTCTCGCGGGTCATGACCTGACCCGACCCGTGAGTTTTTTATCACCTTTTGACCCGACCCGACCCGACCCGTGAGATTGTCAACACTTCCTGACCCGACCCGGCACGTGACATTTTGAACACCTCCTGACCCGACTCGCGAACAACCCTGACAATAAGTTGTTGTACGATATCATACTGGCATCATACACCTGGTACTATAATATGTTATATCGTAGATATAACATCGTAGATATAACATATGTAAAAAAAAGAAAGGAATGGAGGAAAGGAGGAAGCCGACCGAGACGTACGTGACGAGTGCCCGGTGTGTACGTACACCAACGTAAACCATCAGTAACACGGTAGATATGGCTGTGCTGTGCTGCTCTCAAACAAAGCGTTCCGTATAAACACGCCACGTATACTTCGTATACCAGGAATGTACCCCAGGTTACTACATGTATCTGATATATATGTACGATAACCGCCAGATTTTTCTTTGTTAGTAATTGTACCGCCACACCCCTGTTGGCACTTGGCACTGTTAACTATTGATACTTCTGTCGTACATGCCGCCTCGATTTTCCTGCATCCATGACCATGACCATTACGGGCATGTGCGGAGTCAGCGGCGGGCTTCAACCCGCCGCCCCGGCGAAGCCACGTTGTGCCAAAGGTGTGATACGTATACGAGTAATGTCATGTATACTCCTGCTCAGACGCTGGTGCCCCGTGCCTCTACGTGTAAGATTCAAAGAGTCCATACAAAGGAAAAAGCGACGAAAATACATGACGCTTATTGAGACACCAGTCTCGCGTCACACGAGGTAGCCAGCCAGGTAGCCCTGGCTTCTGGGGTAGGGGTTAGGTGACGCCGTGCTTACGTATCATACATTTATAGGACTCAAGACTCAAATAATCACCAAATTGCCAAAACGGGAATTCAGAGGGGAAAAAATACAAAAATACAAAAACAAATGACAATTGCGGGCCTCCGTCACACGAGGTACATACGAAGCCAGCTAGCCCCGGCTTCTAGGGTAGGGGGCTAGGGGACGCCGTGCCTCTACGTATAAGATTAAGACGTCAGTACGACGGGGCTGCAGAGGGAATACACGACCAAAATAAATGACGATTGCGGCACCAGCCAAACGAGGTAGCCAGCCAGCTATCCCCGGTTTCCGGGGTAGGGGTTAGGGGACGCCGTGCATCTACGTTCGTACATATAATCTAAGATTTGAAATAGTTAATGCGATTGGAATTCAAAAGGAAAAAAACGACGAAAATAAATGACGATTGTGGCATCAGCCATACGGGGTAGCCAGCCAGTTAGCCCCGGCTTCTGGGGTATAGGGGTTAGGGGACGCCGTTCCTCTACGCTCGTTCAAGACTCGAGAGTCATTACCACGATAATTCAGGGGGGTGGGGGCGTACTCATTTGTTGTTTGCCTTAGTCATTTGACCATTGACCACGCATCCCTTTCGAGACGGGGCACCGTTCCTACTCCTAATAGAGACACCTCCAACACTTGGGCGCTCAATACGTTGTTTCCATATATTACAAATATTTGTTTTGCTAATCTTATCCCCTTTCTGTTTCGCCGCCTGTGGTCACCATCTATGTCCTAAGATAGCGATCGTTTTCTCGCTACTATTTAGTGTACCAAACTGCTCCATGTCACACTCGTCTATCTTTCTCATCTCTTACACATCCCTTTCCTCCTTGTACCTTTCACATCCTCCCACTATTGAATTCTACTCTCTATGGCTTTGCCACATGGGCACATTTGTGCATCTACTGCCTCCTCCTCCCGGCTACTGGTATACCTCCTTCTTTCTGGCAGGTCCAGGTCCCCTACACGAAATCGCAATTTCAGCTTTTTCGCGAAGTCCATCGGGCCGTGCAGATACCTTTTCATTCCTATTCCTTCTTTCAACTCCCCGTATATCTCTACGTGTTCTTCCCCTTCCACCTTATTTCTTAGCGCTAGCCTTTCCCTTCTTTCTATCCTTTCTTTTACTTCTGTCTTGTATCCGCTAAATTTCTCTATATGGCCAGCATCTCTTTTTGGTTTCCTTTATCCTTCCATACTTTCTCGACTACGCTATCCCACCTTATTCCAGCTCGCCCTTTGGTTACTTTCTCCCATACAGCTTTATCCGCTATGGCTGGCAACCTCTTATTTGGCATGTTCTTTACTTTATATTGTCATTTCAACTTACGCACGTCTCTATTTGTCTTAAGTGGGTACATTCCCAGTTCTGCTCTCAATACTGTATTACTCGTCGTACTTGAGCATCCTAATACTTTTTTAGCCAATTTAGCTGCTGTCATACTGTTTCCAGCTGTTTTACGAGTTCGGGGGGGGGGGGAGAAAAAACTACGGAAATAAATCACTACTGCGGCATCAGCCACACGAGGTAGCCAGGTAGCCCCGGTTCCTGGGGTAGGGGTTAGGGGACGAATACATTTTAGAGCCCAAAGAGTTATGCGCACCTGTGTTGCAGTGCCCACAAAAAAAACACGATTTTATCAAATCTCTTGACAAAGAGATACTGGAACCACGCCTACCCCAGTTGTTTTTCCTGTAGGACTTTTCGTAATTCTGCCCTAGCTCTGAACTTTCCCATTAATACAAATTGGCAAGGCAGATATAAGCTCCTTGGTACACTCTCGTCAGGGTGCCGAAGCGGCAGCAGATTCCGTGGCCTCCTTCGATGCGGACCTCGTCGTTGAAGTTTAAAAATGTGGTTCCAGTCCCTTGAATATGCGGTTCCTCGTTCTGTGTTCAAGTATTTTTTTTCCTGCTGCAAAACGAGCACGAGGTACTTTAAAAAAAAACGATGCTGTAGAACGAGCACGAGCTCGTTCTACGGCAGGGCTGAGGGAAAAAAAATACTTGGCTACAGCAGTACTGGAATCCACAAATTCAAGCGCCTGGAACCACATTTTCAATTTTCAGCGACAAGGTCCGCATCGAAGGATGGCGCGGAAACTGCTGTCGCTTTGGCACACTCACGGGAGTGCACCAAGGAGCTCATATCTGCCTTGCCAAATATTGGATTAATGGGAAAGTTCGGAGCTATTAATAGAGCAACTACGGAATGTCTCACGGGAAAAAAAAACTGGGCAGGTATGGTTCCAGTGTCTCTGTGTCGAGAGTTTTTTTTTGGTTTTGTGGGCACTGCAACACAGGTGTGCGATACGCGCACAGCATGGCACTACTACTGTATCCATACTGAAACTCCTGCTGTCGCGCGGTCACACTATGATCGCACTTGCTTCTGATGCTTTTGGGCGATATACAGCCAGTAGTAATAGTAGTAGTTATAGTCATGCTTGGGCCCCAAAAAGGTTGGTCGTTTGTTCAGCTCATGGTCAGAGTACACAGAGCCGTGTTGTGTTTACGACAGTACGAGTAGTCATCATGAATTAAGATACAAACATAGGAGGGTATTATAAAAGTACAGAGAATGGGGAATGCCGTGCGTCCGCCGTGTGGTTCCAGTATTTAGGACTGATTAAGAGAATATAACATTGAAAAAACGTCCTCGTAAAACCTACCCAAAACCTAAACCTCTACGACTCTATTAGTAACTTGGTGTAACCCTGAACCTAGTAACAGCTATTGCAACCTTTACCTTACAGGCATAAACCAGGCATTTTATGTACCAGGTATACCCGCGGGGTAAAAACAAAAACAAATCGTACGTCAGCTGAAAATAGAAAAAACGGATTGTTTGTACGGTATAAAACTTCCCCATTCTTTATCCTAAGTGCCAAGTGCCAACTCTAAGTGACTTTTTTGTGTAGCGGAAGACGTCTCGCAATATCTGTCTTTTACCTGTACTCGTGGTATTCGTTACAGTAGTAGTATGATCATACATACGACGCACTTGCACGCAGTACTCGAAGTGTAGTATCATCGCACATACTTGAAATTTACCGTAACAGGTACAGGTCCTTCATAAACGGAGCGCCTTTTATTAACCCACGGGTGACGAATGATATCTAACAACCGCTGTCAGCTGAAAAAGCCGAGAGGCGAGAGGCACCCCCTGACCCCTGACTCTACCCCTGACCCTATGCACCACCTCTACCCCCTACCCCAGCCCCCAACCCCGAATCATGCCCTCGGATAGCTGCATAGGGCGAATGAACCCTTACATTTATTACAGTACAGGACACCTAATAAGAAACAGGCTAATAAGAAAGCCAGGCTGGGATTTAGAGTAAAATAAGAAATTCGGGAGTCATCAAGAAATTCGGGATTCATTATGTTGAAATTAGTAGAGAAAGCACCCTCTCTAAAATAAGAAATCCAGCCTGGACCAGATTTACTGTTTCTTATTACTGTACGAGGTGTCCTGTTCTGTACTCACAACAAGTGAAGAGGTAAACGCGTACCAGGTATCGGTACGTATGTATGATATGATAGCATACAGAGAACAGAGTAGTGGTCCCTCTATAGTGACGGTTGCCCGCTATACGTAGTGTCTATGGAATCGCTTTGCACAGATGGGATTCACCAGTGTGGTTCGTAGTGTGCGGAGTAGTACCGGCAGCCGCTTATAGTGCCGGTATTGGTAGGCTGGCGCATACCCGCACTTACTTATTAGAGGTTAGAGGGATCACTGAAAACGAAAAAAGCAACTATTAATACAACATAGTATCGGTAAAGAAGCTCGTACGTTGTACGTTCGTACAAATGATACCTCCTTGTTGTACACCCGGCACCTCGTAGGTACGACGGTATCAGTACGTATACCACAGGTATACTGGTAGTCCGTTACCAGGTACCCCAGGAAGTGTATCAAAATCAGTACCAGGTATAATGCAAGAAGGAATGTGGAAACGGGAAACGGACGGTGGGAAAACAGCGGTAGGATAGGGACCCGTATAACCAGAGACGAACGATACGTACGTAACCGATTTTTTAAAAATCAAAAATACAAAAATTCAAGTCAGATAAACACTTCTGTGCATAGACTACCAACCGATAATATAAACAAGACAAAAAGTGGTTTGCGTGACAGAGAAACACGTCATAAAAATTGAAAATGTTTTCAGCAGCCGGTTTTGCGTTTGATTTTTCTTGGCACAGGGAGGAAACAAAAAAAAAATGAGCCTGAAAAAAATCAAACATTTAAAAATGAGGCGTGGTAACGTCGACCTCCGGTGGCACAAAAATTGCGGGATTGAGCCGGACACCGTGTTCCGAAGCAGCCGCGAGGTGGAGCATCACCACAGTGAGCCAGCCGGCCCAGCTGCTGGTCGATTTGGGCGACAATTCAAAATGCAGCGGGCGATGATAAAACGACGGAGAAGCGAAACCAACAACACAGATGATGGGTTTGGTTTGGCGCAGCTGACACAAAAGAGAGCTACCAATGCTCGCACGGCGGGGGGCAACGGCACGTGGGCATCGACGTCTGGAGGGAACGTTGTGAAGGGGACGGTGCGGCACGCATGTCAGCATGCGGGCTGGCCGAGCTTTGCATTTGATCCCTCCTCCTAACCTTGACCTTGACGAACAGGTACCTCCGCCAACTGCCGCTCTGGTCAGAATCTCGGAGACCGGGCGTGAAATGCATCGGCACATGGGGCACCAACACGGCAAGCACGCGGAGCAAACAGAGGATGGCAGCATCTACCCGTTGTCACCTCTCACCGTGTGTGTGTGCAAGAGCGCCGCGAGCAAGGAGATATCGCTGACCCGTCCTCTTCCCGTGATTTGGCCTGACTGCTGGCACACGTAGTTGCGTCGCCTCGTTGCCTCGCCTGTGTTTTTCAATTTTTGTTTTTTTGAAATGATTTTCTTTTCGCTTTTGGGGCTTCCTGAGAGTCGCAGAGGCGCTAAATTGCCAGGACCACGCCGGTCATCCAGGGAAGAAACGTCCCCACTGTTGCGTCAGTGGTGGACCTCTGTGCGGCAGGGGCGTCCGGCGGCCGCTCTCTGTCGATCGACCCTCGCTCTTCCAGAAAATTGAAATGGTAAAAAGCCTGCTCACTGCTCACCTCTCTCTCTCGTTTCAGGTTTCAGTAAATCATGGAACGATACCTCCATTTTTAAATAATGACAGAGGCGTGTTTTTCAAAGTGGGCTTGCGGGGATACTTAATGATGGACGTTCTTTCTCCGTTTTCTCGGGTCTGTGTGTGTTCTACTCACACTCTCTTGTTCCTGTTTCGAGCTGTGTGAGAGGAGCTAGCGGCGGGATCGATACAGCTTCGTGTATCCAGAACCGGGAGATGGTCTACGCTTGAGGACGCGGTTACTAGCCATTGGTCCCAGCGTGTTGGCTCAGCATCGTGTCGGCGCGGCCTGTGCGCCGGAGCGAGGGTGTCGATAGGCGGCGACTACTCGTGTAGCTGCTGCTGCCGCTGTGAAACTACTCGAACAAAATCAGGTAAACGAGAGCAGTACATAGGTATGGCCTTCTCTTCCTCCCTCCCGAGCGGTGGAGGCCGCGTCTCTCCTCCCAGTCGAGGGAACCGGCAGCTGGCTAGCGCCGGCGTAATACCACGGGATAAGGTCTCGCGCATCGTTTTCCTGTCGATCTTGCTGGTAATTTACTCGGGGATAACGCTGGGACTTATCTTGTGGAACAGTCAGTCATCTGCATCTGCGGGATCAAACCCCACGGGCCCGGACGACGTCGTGGGGCGATTGCCCGACGACTCTCTCTCGAAGCTGGACCCTCAAGTACCAGCCGAGCCAGGGACCGGGGGTGGGAGCAGCGACGCAGCTGGAGAATGGGGAGACACGGGGCGACGACCGCCGTTGTCGGGGACAGCTGCGGACAGGGGAGGTGGGGGCACAGGCAAGGAGGCGGTTGCAACGCCTTCTCCAAACGGTAGCAGCAATACGCGAAGAGCCGGAAGCGGAACCACCCAACATAGGCCTCAAGCTGGAAAGGACGATGCCCCCGTGCATCCGGGCCAGGTGGACTCTGTGGTGAGTGGGAAAATGCAACACATTACCACTAAATTCGCGCTCAAAGGGGTGCCAGCTCCGGCTCTCTGCAGCTGGACTTTTTTATGTACCAAGAACAACGAACGGAACGTGGCAATCAGAATGCTTTTTGTGTGTGTGTGTTTTTTTTTGTTGCTTGTCTTTTTCATGGATATGTTTTTCGAGCCACTGCCTTCGGAAGAAGCTCTACGTAGAGCCTCGGTCGAGCCCACGTGCGAACACTCCGGGAAAAGTTTCGTACCAGGTAGGTGCCAGTTACCAGTATTGTATGTACGAAGACGAGTCGTCGTGTTCGTTACTTGTTTGCTCATCGGAGGTTTTCGCTGCGTAATCTACACATCTAAACATCTGCACGCTCGTCTGTGACAACTACAACAGTAGTACGACGAGTATATACGGCAGTACCTGACACTGAGGACCGGTACTGGTACAAAATCACAATTGAGGCAGATTGAGGGCATCATCAGACGCTCTCTATTGCTCGTGTTCTCCGTACACAACCCGACCCAATACCCCATGCTCGTAGACCACGCTCGAGTCCGAGCGGACGAGTACGATTGGCGTCGGATAATTATTACGCGTGGTAGTAATGGTATATCATGCTAAATACCTGGAACTAAATACCAGGTACGAGTACAAAGTAACTATTAATACCAGGTACGTAACCTGCTTACTAGTTAAGCTCTTCATTTCGCCCCGGTGGTCTAACAGGTAGCTACAGTACGAAGCCTGTTGGCGTTGGAGCTCGGGGGTTCGATTCTCCTCGTACGGAGATTTTTATTCTAAAATGACACCAACTGCTGTCGAGAGCGCATATCATAGCGTGGGTAAGCACAATTCGACGAAAGTTGACGAGAGAAGAAAATGCTGAAATCTTCTCGCGATAAAAAGCAAGGCAAGAACCGTAGTGGGGGAGGAGGGAGAAGAGCCTACTTTGTGACCCCGGATCTGAGTTACGACTATTAATAGGAAGGAGAGAAAGGAAGGGCGAAGATAATAAATGGGATGGTCAAAAATACGAGTAAGAACACACCCACGTACGAGTATACAGCAGCCGCATTATGTACCCGTGCGTGGTACCGGTTTGCCATTCCATACCACGCACGGCTTCAGCAGCAGCGTGTGTTGGGATATTGGGTGATCGGGGGGGCGACATGGTGTTCGTCTCATCACGACTATCTCATGTACATAGCATGTCTTACAGCGTACGTACCTGCAGGGTATTTACACTACGAGTGATCTCATCATATACACGAGTGGGAGTGAGGTCTTTCCGCCAAACTTGGAAAGTGTGTGTGTGTTCTTCACATTAAACCTTCCTTTCTACCCGTCATCCAGCGTAGGTATGTACGACTCATGTATACCTGGTACCGCGTACACATCATATCATAACAGGTGCACACGTACGGGAAGGTAGTTGAGCTCGCTCTATCACCTTTTACGTAGTTGTTCTCACATTTACTCATCGCCACAAGCAATGCAGTCCGTGGTCACAGGACGAAGGAAGTAAAAAGTGGCGTTTTTTGTTCAAACCCGCAGAGAGCAGCCGAAGAAGCGGATTGGATATTTACCCGGTATAATATACGATACGCGATATACTTCGAAGTACAAAGGCAAAGGTGCCATGCTTGCGATTGTTGTCGCTGTACTGAATACTGAAGACACACAGCAGCAGGCAGTAGCCGACGGTGCGGATACCTCTCGAGTTCTATAAATACCCTCTGGTATACCGCAACCTGCTACGACGTATATATGATACCAGGTACAATATACCTTGACAAGTATTGCTGTAGTTTCATTACCGTATATATTATACGAGCAGCAGCCGCAGCAGTCACGAACCCGTCACTGGTCATTGGGCCTCGGGGTCGGAGACTAGAGGCCCCTTGGATAGCGATTAATATCAATACGAGTAGCACACCACAACCATTCACTCCGCACGTGTTGCTGTACTGCTGCTGTGTTGCTGTGTTTCCAGCTATCGATGTGGGTACTTATGTATCAATAGTCGCCCAAAATCCAGTCCGTGGTCGCAGCCCACGATGCTCAACACAAACCTATGGGCTACGACTATAGACACAAACAGCTCTATATAGTAGGGCTAGGTCCTGAAGCAGCTGCGTCCGACCAGGGTTTTGGTCGTGGCAAAGCCACAACCATCGCCCCCCCGCCCCGGCTTGTGACTTGTGAGGGGTCCCGGCGGAGGCGCCCTGCCGGAAAAGCTTTTTTTCGCAATGTGGCTTAACCTCGTATGTTTTGGGCCGTATCTCAAAAGGCAATCGTATACGACGTACATCAGTAGTATCTATTGCCTGGTACAGGTCGGGGGTCGGGAGGGTAGATTGAACCTGTGGGAAAAAAGTCGAAAATGCAAACATTTATGACGATACATGATACTTACTGAATTGAACAGGCATACGCACACTCGTATACTGAATGCTGCTGGTGTCCGTAGTCTATTTTCTCTCGTTCCTCATCGTCTCACGATGCGCACGTTTCGATAGGTTTCCGTTCTTTTAAGAGGCGTTTTTTAGTAAGATGTACGTAAAATGCCAATATCCTGCCTGGAATTCTGGTACCTCCTCACCCAGAGGAGATTTTGAAAAATTAAAAAAAAAACACACACGCACACACAGCTGTGATATCAAGGATTTAATCGAAACTGATCCTTGCAAGCTGAGTGGGATACTTCGAGCGCGCGAACTGCGGGTTTTGAGGGGAACATTTGATATCTGTGGAACTCAAGGCGAGGTCACATATATACGGTGTACTTCCTGAATGTGTGAGGAGGTATCATATGTGCTGCCAGGACCATACTGGCAGTAAATACTGACCTATTTCCGAGCCCTAAATGCCGTGCACAACAACACAGTCGTAGCCAATGGTGCGTGTTGCCTACTGCTCGCACTGCTGTACTCAAGCTCGTTGTGCTCTGTACGCAGCTGGCGGCACGAGCTATGCACTCGTATCATACCAGACGTCGAGCAGTATGTACACATGTACACGTAGCATAATGTAGAAGCAACCGCGTATGGTGTGCTTTTGGGCCTTTGAAACGAAACAGAACAACCACTTACACGGCAACAGGACGCACGACACGACTCGACGCAATCACCGTTCACCAGAGAAAGAACGAGAACAGCGGTCCTGTTCCATCATGTTGTTGGGGCATTTATCGTAGATACATGAGACAGCGTGAAGTGTCGTCAGTCGTGTGCTCCCCTATTATTTTTCAGTTAGATTTTACCCGAGGGTACGGAAACTGCAACGGTCGTCAGAGTACCAGTACCTCCGAGTACCAGCCATTTCAGCTATGGGCACCCTATGTAGGAACTCCCGAGGACTCAGTCAGTTCAGCTTCCGGTACTCTAGGCACTCGTGAGGACTCTGTCATTTCAGCTTTCGGTACCCTAGGGACTCGCGAGAACTCAGTCATTTCAGCTTTCGGTACTCCAGGGACTCGCGAGGACTCAGTCATTTTAGCTTTCGGTACCCTAGGGACTTGCGAGGACTCAGTCATTTCAGCTTTCGGCACCCTAGGGGCTTGCGAGGACTCAGTCGTTTCAGCTTCCGGTGCTCTAAGGACTCGTGAGGACTCAGTCATTTCAGCTTTCGGTACCCTAGGGACTTGCGAGGGCTCAGTCATTTCAGCTTTCGGTACCCTAGGGGCTTGTGAGGACTCAATCGTTCAGGGATTTTCACGGGTTGGGTCAAACATCGCGTGGCAGGTTTGGTCGGGTCGGGTAAGGGTCACCCGATCCGACCCTTGAGAGTTTGAAAACGTCCTGACCCGACCCGACCGACCGACCAGACCCGTGATATTTCAAAGACTCGCTCCCACGACCCGCGAATAGGGTCATGATCCGTCCAGAGCCCTGGTCATTTCAGCATCCTCTGTGTACCCTATTTAATAGAGACAATGTGTGTGTGTGTTCTTCACATTAAACCTTCCTTTCTACCCGTCGACATCCAGCACACCCAGTGTCCGTGCCGATTCTTCATCCTAAAAAGGTACCAGTTCTGTGGTCACAAAACTACGATTCAAAATGACTCCGACTCGCGAGTTAATGGCTGAGTCCCAATGACTTGGACTCGGACTCCGACGACCTTTGGGGAAATGCTACCAGAGCAGCATTTTGGTACAGGTTAACGTCCGTGGTGCGTCAATGTCGTGTCACAGGAGCTGGTAGCTGGGGACAATAACATGCTGGCACTCGTATCTGTTGAAAACCATTGACCCGGACTGCGGTTTTGCCCGTCCTTCGGTACGTTGTATTATTAGCCAGCTATTATATCTTACCTGGTGTTTTTTTTTTCAATATGCCTGATGTACCTCAAGCCACATGCTCCCGAAAACGCAACGTATATTTTTTTGCACGTGCACGGAAAACGGCACTACCAGGTACGGTATCATTTCCGGAAAATTATGCTCTTGTAAAGGTCGTGCTGGTCATCACTCCAGAGGCCGAACTGTCTCTGGATTGCGCTGGATTGCGCAGCTCGGGTTGCTGCTCTATCACATACGAGTACTGCTGCTGTACATCATACCTGGTACAGCAAAAGTGTGCGTGTTCTTCACATTCTTTCTATATACCAAAATTCACTGACTTATCAGAATATCAATATATGCAATTGAATATATGTGTGTTTGTTCAGTAACTAAATAATGCTCTTGTAACCCACATGAACGTGAACGAGTTGAAAGTATAATATGATATGATAATATGAAAAATGACGAAACTTTGAAACTTTAAAAAGATGGAAACGATGAAAGTTTTCAAATTCCAGCAGTAAAACGATGAACGCATCAATGACCCCGGCTCCACTTTTGCCTTTTTTGCGTTCTGGTGTTGTGTGTGTTGAGTGTTGCTGACGTCGTTGTTCTCTCAAGCCATACTCCACATATCGATTGATACACGATACGAAGACGACTGTTAATTAATATGTGGTATATATGTTGTCGAGGACCGAGGTTTGCATTACGAGTTAATCCGTAAACACAAGGCGACTCCAATCATGTGTCGACACGTGATATATACGTGCAGCGTGTGTTTAGTGTTTACAGTAGGTATCTAAACAACACACGGCACACGGTAAAATAAAGGAAAGGTGGGCGCCTGTCGTGCCTTCGTGTCGCCGTGTCCTGTGTCTCGTGTGGTCCACGCCATGCGTGTTGCGTTAAAAGAGTCATGCCGTATTTTCATCCTCCCCAGGGGATGCTTTACCCGAAAAAGAAAAAGAAAGACGCCTGACGAAAAAAATCTCAACATACGTCTGAAGAATTGTATCGAGCTCGAGGCAAGGGGCACACGCTCGGCGAGGAGGGCCTATTCAAATGACGTTCGACGCAATTGCGTTTACTACAATAGTACGAGGCTAGAAAAAACGTGCTCGGTTGCCGAATGCAGACGATGTATCAAAAACCTGGTGCACGAGAGCATCTCTCCGCTCGATCTGAATGCATACTGCCTGTATCCACCGCAGAACAATGCAAAGGTCGTCAGAGTCCGAGTCCGAGTAATTCGGAATCAGTCTTTTGACTCTCGAGTCTAATTCATTTTGAAGTACGGACTCCCTAGGTAGGGTACCGAAGGCTGACATGACTGAGTCCTCGCGAGTCGCTCGGGTACCGAAGGCTGAAATGACTGAGTCCTCGCGAGTCGCTCGGGTACCGAAGGCTGAAATGACTGAGTCCTCGCGAGTCCCTAGGGTACCGAAAGCTGAAATGGCTGAGTCCTCGCGAGTCCCTTGGCTACTGAAAGCTAAAATGACTGAGTCCTCGGCGAGTCCCTAGGGTACTGAAAGCTAAAATGACTGAGTCCTCGCGAGCCCTCGCGAGTCCCTAGGGTACCCAAAGCTGAAATGACTGGTATTCGGAGGTACTGGTACTCTGACGACTTTTGGAACATTGATGCAGGCATATGATACAGCCAACTGCCCATGTCACAGGAAAACCGTTAAAAAACGGAGATTCAGAGATTTAGCTGCCGACGAACCACCACTATGAGCGACCCGCACGCAACTAATCGAGATAACACCCGAATGCTGTGGCAAAAGTAAGGACTCAGCTACACAGCGAGGCCCTTATGGGCAGCGGTGGTCGCCGTGCCGTAATATGTGGTGGTGGCCTGGCGCTGACGATGTCAGCAGCCCCTCTGGCCTAAAAGCTATGGTGTGGGCTGGACTTGGGAGGGCTGGTATATTGTTCACAGGCCGCTCAGCCATCTGGGATTGGGCCCGAATGCAGCGGGGTGGGTACGGTAGACGGATCCCTCCTGACGTATGACGTCTTACGTGGAGGCTGTGGGCTTCTGGAGCTAAAAAGGTGTAGCAGGCGAGGGTGTTTCCTACCGAGGGTCACGAAAAAAAAGCCTTTACAAATCTCTACGAAACCGGATGTTAGGCCGAAGACTACTTCGTGAACGCTCGCCGGCCGCCTAGACTTGTCGCTACGAATGCCACTAGCACCGAGTTCTGTTTTTCTTCTGCTGTTTCTCTTGAGCAAGCCAAGACCTATTGGGGCGTCCTTTCCTTGCAACAAACAGAGCCAGGCTGGAGGGCGCACGAGGCAAGAAGGTGTGGATGGAAAATAATCTCGCCGCATCTTGTAATTAACATGCATACATTTACATTTACACCTTTACTACCGGGTATATACGTACAAACCAGCATGTATACATATATACCAGGTATATGTTTACATTACATACTAACGTAAGAAGCCTTGAGGGCTTTTTAGGCTCTGGGTTTCTTGATGTACGGTGTACTCGTCTCATACATGCGGCGGTATCCCACCCCCAGTAGGGTTTTTATTAGTGTTAACAGCTCACAACACACGACACGCTCGCAGCGGCTGATGCAGCGCGAGTAGAGCCCAGAGCCTCAACCTGTGTCTGTCCGCTGCAACAAATGCCCGCAAGTTCCGTAGTATTTCCACTTCCAAGGCTCACAACAATGACCCGCGACCCGCGCAAAACTTTTAATAAATGTCCGCGACGTAACATGTGCATTTTTATCATTTTATATCATTTATGTACGTGAGGTGTATGATACCAGGTATATCTTGAAAGTGTTATCTGGTCCAACATGTATTAATATCATATTTATGAGCATGTGTATTATACTTGTTGCGTTCCTTTTTCTCTTCTTTGAATCTTTTCCGTAGTTTTGTCTCTTGTTTTTCTCTCTCTCTCGATGTATCTGGAAATCTGACGTGGTTGTTGTTCTTGTGCCTTTCGTACCCGGTACGATGACATGGCGTTGCGTTATCTGCCGGGTACTCTCCGTGCTGCATATCAATATTTCAGATGTTTTATTAGTTTTTCTGTCGTGGTTTTATGGCCATGGAGCCTGTGTCTGGAAAATAATCGGCACGGACACTGGATGTGCTGGATGTCGACGGGTACCATAGAAATAAGAGCTCACAGATATTACACAGCAGACAGATAATAAACACATGATAGTACATTGTAGTCAGTATGTGTTATCGACACGGACGCTCAACAGCCTACCTACTCGTATCGTGTACATAGTCCCTTTAGACGCGTACTATGTGCAGGTTGCACCTGCAAAAGTTTTTGTGCAGGATGCTGGTTTTAATGTGTGAGGCTGGCCTTTTGGACCGCATGTTTTGTTTTTGAAGAACGCCATCAAAACACGCGGCGGGCCCCTGCCGACCTCGTGCTCCCCAAGGGGTTGGGGTTAGGGTTAGGGTTAGGGGTGTGTCTGTGGTTGGCTTGGTCTGGGTCGACGGGCAAGGATGAAATTGGCCACACACAGCCTGCACAAAAAAAATTGCAGGTGCAACCTGCACATAACGACGCCGTCTCTTTGTGCCGTTTTCTCCTGGGTTTTCGGGTTTCCATTCCGTAGATTATTAGTGTTTTCCACCAGGCAATGGAAACCATAAATTGTTTTGAAGAGACAACTGAAAGATTGGCGCGTGGCGCTTGGCGTTTGTCGCTTGTCGCTTGTCGCTTGTCTCGTGATGGTTGATAGGTGAGGTTGAAATTTCGGGCGTACCTATAGATAATATTTGTAGAGGCCGGCACCATTTGAGAAATATCCGGTTTACCGGCGGTTCTTGGAAACCCATCAGGCGTCTATTTGCAAGTGATTCTCAATACTCTCGTATATATGTACGTATACGATATACTTATGTATCTGGTGTATGTAAGCGTTCTTCGTTGTTTTTTCTTTCACGGCAACCCATCTGCAGCACGAAAACCAATGGGCTCACAAGGTAACGAGCAGAACCAAATGCCAAATACGCGCCCTTGGGGATACCAAAACGCTCAAAATCGAGCGAAAATAAAAACATACTGCTGTTCTCACCTCTGGATGTCCATTGTTTTGGAGGCTTAAAACGTGACGATATGTCTGTTTAACCGGTGTTTTTCTCTTTCAAAAGAAACGCCTCCTGCAGCAGCAGCAGCAGCAGCAGTATCCGGTTTTCGTGTTTCGAAAATCCACCAGCGCCACCCCCTTAACACCTTGCACATTCGCAAGCCCTCTGGTATCATATTATGACGCATGCTACGTAGAGGTAAGGTGCATCATGTTTTTTTTTTCTGAGGTTGGTTTGGTCACTTGAGGAACTCTATACCCCAACCAAAAACTGATTTTGGAGGGAAACAAAAAGCGCTTCGTATATATACGTCGTACCCGATATGAACGATCCCATGGCTAAAATCGAGACACGCGAAAAAATTGTCAACCCAGAAATGGAATTCCGATGATTGTGGGTTAACCCTGTTAGAACTGCAGTCCCGTTTTGGGGACAATCTACTCTAATTCTAAGTAATTTGTCCGCAAAACGGGACGGCAGTTCTAACAGGGCTAAGGAGCCTTTAATAGGTCGTTCCGAAAACGTTTCGGCCAAAAAAAGGTACAGTAGTAGTATAAATACCTCTATCGCACATAGCACGCGTCTTGTATATATATACCTGGTATATATAAAATAGTAGAACCACTCTTATCACGTCAACTCGTCGGAACACTATTAACACTATAGTATACCGGGTACGTTTATTTCAGACTGTTTAATATTAATTTTAATTTAATTTTAATTATTTCTTCCCCCACAAATAGACACACACTTCCTGAATTCTACAGCCTCAGATTGTGTCCCCCTCATACGGGATGTACATCCTACATGAGGACATATAAAATCCTTAAGTACGCGCGATCGAAGTATTACACTCAGCTAGCAAAGATGAGCTTCGACGAAATCCTCGAGCTAACAGCTGTTGTTTAAAAAATATATATAATATAATACGTACTGCTGTATCCAGTGCCAACTTTACAGCGGTTCGTATTAATAGTAGTACCTGATGCTGAGACTTGAGACTTGAGGCGAAGAAACGATACTACCAAGGCACCAACTCGAGGGCATTAATTAGCGCTCCGGACCTCGAAGGCATGTTGCGCGCAAACACGCGCGGCCGGGTCGCCGGAGACCAAAACATGCGATATATGCGTGAATATGTGCCCGAAACCACTTGACAAATTGCATTTAGACGGTTAAAAACGTTGTTTTTCGCCGATGGCGAACATTAAAAAAATGCCTCAACAAAATGTCTCGTCTCCGGCGAAAAAGACACCCGCAAAAATCTTTCAGCCTGCGGCGAAAAATGTCGCGCTCCCCGAAATCCGTGTTGCGCTGCACGCAGCGCGCAGCGCACCTTCCGGCGCATGTTGCGCGAAACCGTAATTCCGACCAAAATGTTGCGCCCACCAGCGCAACAGCGCAGCATCCAATTAACACCCCGGTACCAACGACCAACAGCTCCGAAGAGCAGAAAATAAATAAGAAATATATTTATCATACATATCATGTGTACGACGGTATGTTTTTCCGTGGTGCGACCATAATCCATCCCTGGCATTCCCAAGGCCCAAGGTGCTCTTGATGCCGGATTACGTAATTTCGTCCTTACGCCGAGCGATTTTTGCAGAAAGCTATTGGTCTGTGAGCCTCCGCTATCGCGTATCGCCCAATCATGTCCCTTAGTAACAAAAGCCATACATTTTTATAGGAAACCCCTGTATCTTTGCTCCACACTGGCCCCTGGCTGCCCTAACCCCTATACCAGGTATATCCCTAAGACCTGCAACGACGTTTGCTTCTGGAGAGCTGCTTTGTGGACGTGTACCAGTTGACTTGTTCCCATCCATAATATTGACGTCCACGAGCAGGGCGGCCTCCGCTGCTGCTGTCATGCTGACGGAGGCTGACAGCAGCGCCGCGGCGCTACAGCACGAAATAAGACGCAAAATAGTGCATATGTCGGGGTTAAAGACCTAAAGAAGAAAAGCATTTCCGCAATATTACTGTTGGATGTGCCATTCGGTCCTAACATGCATATTATACACCATGTTGTATAATATGTTTCATACGACGAGTAGCAAGAACCCTGTTTTTGCGTTGATTACCTGTGATTCTGCTCTTTTTTTTTTGCCGTATTACGCGAAAGCACGACCTTATGACCAACCTGGTACAGTAGTTCGGCCGTAGTCCGACATCACTGCTTCTCCTGATCCATACTCCAATTTTGTCGTGAGCAGATTTCGCAATTGCACGCGATGTTCCGTGTACTGGTGTACTGGTGTATAATAGCGACCGAAACTTTATGCCAGAGGAGCTAGGGGCGGTCTTGGTACGTAGTCAGCAGAATAATGTATTGTACTCGTCTGTAGTACGTAGTGTTGGAAGGTTGCCTCGGAAAACAGCGGTGCCGATCAATTCTTGAAAATTCTGCCCGACAAAAGAGCAATCTTGACCTTTTCGTCAATCGTGGCGAAAAGAGGCAAGTCTCAATATCAAATCTCAATCTCAATCTCGCCGCAGTTCAAGTGGTTTTGATGTGTTATACTCGTAGCTCCTCCTGTAGTACTACCTGGTATACGATATTTATGCTGCTGGATGCTCAAAATGAAAAAGATCAGCAACTCGTACGTATATACGAGATGTATCATATGTAAATGTGTGCCGGCACTACGTAGGCACAGGAGGCTGATGTGTGCTTGTCAACTGGGTTTGTGTGGGGTGCAAAGCTTGGGAACTGGGAATGCGTTTTATTCCGGTTTCCATTTATTCGGTAAGGCGTTATTTAGGTGGGGATCCAAAATGTTGAGATTGGATTGAATTGACCAATCTCGACAATTTAAGATTGAAATACCAGCCGCCAAAACCGCCTATTTATAATCCAATCTCGAGATTTTCCAACAGATTGCCCTAACTTGAGGGCAGTTCAATCCCAACGTCCGACACTTGGGCTGTTCCTTCGTATGATACGAGTATGTACGTCGTCGTAGTCTGCATGGATTCGTACTGCTGTGGTCAAACGTGTCAGGGGACATGTCAAGCAAGGCAAAACGTGCGCTGTCAATGGTGCCATCATACATAGGGACGATTGTTCGACACAAAAAACCAGGTAGCAGTTTGGTGTCAGTCAAGGCGTGTCAGGGCGTGTCTTAACTTATTTTTGGCCTCTTCGGAAAATATTGGAATGGAACGAGACTAATCGTGGTCATCAGTTCCATTCCAACGTTTCAACCTGTTTGTATGCTATCCGATGTGTAACTGGCGAACTCTGGGCAGCACCCCGAACCCCGAACATAAAATGCCCCAATTGACTCTTGCGGCGGACTCCAACTGATTTTTGCGGCGGGACCACGCAGTTCGACACTTCCAGCACCAATCAACTGCCGTCAATCTTGTTCCAAGTGGGCCGTTCCTGGTCCTCCTGATGATCAAGGATTACTGTTTTGACTGGTTTTGACGTTTTGACACATCCGCTTCCTCTTTACAAAAATAAAATACGGACAGGGTGGGAATGCTTGGAATTTGTTCGATTTAGCTATTTAACCCCTTAACCCCTTAAGAACTGGTCCCACGAACTTGGGGACAAGTACAGTACTTGGAATTAGTGTGGGACTTTTTTCAGTTATGAATGGGTTAATACAGTACCGGCCCGCTCATAAGAAACCAGAAATCGGGCTTAGGCTGACTTTCTTATTTGTGGAAGGGGTGTGTTCGACACTAACTTCAGTATGATAGCTGTCGACTTTCTTATTTCCCCCGTGATGTTTTAGGCTGAGTTTCTTGTGGGGCACTTTCTTATGAGGGGGCCGGTAGTGTAGCCAATTAGCAGCAATTATTTGTGTGGGAACCATTCCGTTTTAAGCGTTCAATCAATGCTTTTTAGAGGAAGTTAACACACGCCCTCAAGGCAAAGTTAAAGTTGCTGTCTTTTCAAGGGGTGATACAATAGTGTTATCTCCTGGCATCCTCATCCTTGGCAGTGATCACCGCAGATCGCTCAACCTGGATGGTTGGGGACCGCGCTTGTCAATGTTTAGGCCAACGTTTACTTTTTCTTTTTTTTTTTAATTCCATCCCATGCATTATCTTCGACCCATTTTTTCTTTCTCCTTCCTAGTCGTAACCTCAGACCCGGAGTCACTGAATAAAAGTAGGCTCTTGTCCCTCCCCCCCCCCCACTACGGTTCGTGCCTTGCATTCTTATCGCGAGGAGACTCCAGCCCTTTCTTCCCTCGTCGACTCGCATCGAATTACGCCTACCCACGCTACTAGACGCCCTCAGCAGTTGATTCCGTTTTTTATTTATGTTTGCAAATAAACTGCTGTACTGAGTGAGGTATCATAGGTATAGATATTAATAGTTGTACCCCTGGTTTGGTCTCCGTTCCGCCAAAATCCAGACGGTCACGACGTCATGACATTCTTCTGCTCCCAGAAAGGGTTCGTGAGCAGGGGATGCGTGTTCTATATACACACCACAGATTCGAGTGCGGACCTGGTATACCCGAAATATCGCACAATGGGCAGTTAGTCTGTAAGAACCGCACGCACTCAAGAACCGCAAAAAAAAAAAAAAAAAAACCGCTGCGAGTATATACGTACGTATTTACGAGTACGTATTCGTGTATGTATTTGTTGTAGGAGATGATAAATCGCTACAAAGACAACAACCACAGCAACTATGTATACGATTAATACATTAATACTCGTACTTGTTGTAGGATCATGTTTGTTACGTGAAGTCCACTTCCACCACCCTCGTTCCCTCCTCAACACTGCGTGGAAACGGCGTGTTTACCTTGCCTTTTCGGTGGTGCAGGCGGGGAAAGACAAATGTCCTCGTATCCTCGCCCGGTTCTGATACCCGCTGGCGCCTTGCTGTGCCCCCCCCCCGCCCTCCCCGCCAACCTGGTTTATTTTAGTTTTTTTTTTTGCTCCGTCCCATTTATTAACTTCGACATTTTTTTTCTCTCTCTTTCCCTCTTTTAGTCGTAACTCAGATCCGGGGGCACTACTATGTACGATAGTAGGCTCTTCTCTTCCCTCCCCACTGCGGTACGTGCCCTTTTGTTGTTTTATCGCGAGAAGAATTTGTCAATTTCTTCCCTCGCCGACTCTCGTCAAAATTGGGCCTCTACCCACGCTATAGTAGTACGTAGGTGCCTCTACCCACGCTATAGTAGTGCGTAGGTGCTGTCGACATAATAATAGTTGGTGTCATCTGAGAAAAGAAATCTCCACACGGAGACTCGAACCGCTAACTTCAACCTTTAGCAGTATTGGTGGTTAACTGCTAGACTACCGGGGCGACCGGTGAACCACTGCTGCTGCAACTTAAGATCCAGCAACCAAGATGATAAAGGCTTGCGCGAGCCCTTCTCTTGTCCAGGTGTTGCGGTACGCCTCCTGCCATGCTCGGGGTTGGGAAGCAGAAATCAAAGCACTGCTGCTGCTGCTGCTGTGTGTGCTGTCTTCATATGAAACTCGTGATTTCTGTACCCAACGACATCAGTACACCCAGTGTCTTGTCCTGATTCCTAATCCTAGAGAGATACAAATTATGTGGTCACAGACTGTGAGACAGAGGTAAAACCAAACCAAAACAAACGCAAATGGATGGGTAAAGCAAGTGAAATGTCAACGTGCCGGGTACGAGAACACAACAACACAAGCCGAACCAGAAAAAAATAGAAGAAAAAGACAATAAAACAAAACGAGGTCTGAAATGACTTGGATCAACTTATATTTACCCAGAACAACCTGGTATTGGCTGCATGCATCCCGAGCGTTTCACGACTTTTCCTCCATCGAAAGGCGTAAGACGCCATTTGGTTGTCGACATCTTCACGACCTACCGTCGAACCCTGATTTTGTGTTACGGTCTGGCCTCGCTAATCAGACGGAGGGCCTGGAGGTCTCGAGCATCGCGTAAGCTTCGTTCTCGTTTGATGTCGGTCTCCCACCCATTCATTTTTGGGAAATCGGCTGCCGCTTCGGAAAAGGGCTTGGTCCGGGTCCCTCATGACCCCCCCGTGCGCCCCACCCCACCCCACCCCAGCCTGACGACGATGCACCGGTTGCGCCCGATGCTGATAATGTTCGATGCTTTGTTTGGAACCAAGCCGCTCCGTTCATGCGTGCGTGCCCGTACCTCCAACCATCTGTCAAAGTTCGGCTCTTGAGATTTTCGCAAGGCGCTTATGATATGGTATAATACGTACCTTACCCGTTGCCGAGACTCTGTTCCTTCGGGTACCCCTGAAGGAGGTGTCCGATCTGCCTGTGGGTACACGTGGAAAAGTGTCAACAGGCTCGCGGCTGCGACTGCCAGCGTCAGGCTTGTACGCTTACTTCTCCGTTGGGGGGCGGGGGGGGTACTTCATTTTCATGCATGGCCGTAGTCGTATGGCCATAGGGGGGGGCTGCGTAGTCTTCCCGTCCGCCATGCCCATCCGTTCCCCCTGGAAGTTTCCCAGGTAGCACCGGACATCAGCACGTGTGCCGCTCCCCAAACCCCGCGCCCTCTTGGCATCGAGTTTCCGGCCATCATCATCAACCACGTCGACAAACGCGCGAGGACCAGCGATACGGCGAGCTCTGCGAGACCCGAGTCGGGAGCGGGAAGAGCCCCCGGCAACGACGCCTGCGGTGGCACGAATGAAGCACGAGCGGCTGGCTGCTCCTCCGTGCTTGATGATGATGATGTCGCCGCCGGGGGTATCCTCCGCTGCCGAGCCGGTCTCGTAAAGCACACCATCACGGGACCTCGTTGCGATCGTGTGACGTGGTACGTATAGGTGATGGGGGCGGAAACTAGATGGAAGAGGGGGGCGGTTGTGGGGAGCGGAGCTGCTGATGTCCGGCGCTGTCTAAGGGGGGGGGAAATCTGTCAAGAGGAGTACGTAACTAACAAGCATGGCGGACGGAAAGACTGCGCAAGTCGTCGACGGAACGCCAAGCTCCCGTTTTTGTTTTGGCGCACCCCCCACAGATATACAGGGCCCGTCCTCTTTTACGCGGCCCGAATGCCCGAACGATCAGCTACGCATCTATATACTCGTACGAATACGTGATAGCCACCGGGTAAAGGACGAACAACATAGTAGAAACTCTTAAATGCAAGAAAAGACGAGCAAAGAAAAAGTGTAACCGCGGGGCAAGTAACCGGGCAGCAAGTAACACTGACCACAGGCCCAAACAAGTGTATATTTGGTTGTCTTCTGTATTATGCCGCGGCGCGCGCGCGTGTCGTTTGACCTGGTGGTGGCTTGAATTGCGTTTCGGACATGGCGGACTCTTTAATTTTCTTCGTCATTTTTTGCCGAACGCCGCGCCCCGCGCCGTGCTGCTTCGGGTGGCTGGGCACTGGCTGACTCAACTCAGTAACGATTCTACTGTCGTCAAAAGTTAATCAGTATACTGGATTGCAGCAGTATACAGCTGTCTCTCGTCTCTCCTCTCTCCTCCCGACACGCATTTGGCGGGGTTTACGTACGATAATATGGCGTGTTCCTTGGATGTACGTAACCATAAGATCTACTGGCGAATATACTGGCCGGGCCAATCAGTAGATTACTACGTACTGGCAGTAGATTACTACTGCCATTACATACTGTGCCAGTGCCCAGCCCTAGTAATCTATCATCAGATTGTTCAGGGCACTTCGCGGTTCATGATCCCAACCATTAGGATACGAGGACGAGGGTCAGGAAGCTTTCGAAAGTCACCGGTCGGGTCAGTCAGGCCAGGAGGTTTTCAAAATCTCACGGGTTGGGTCCGGTTACCGTTACCCTGTCCGGTCCGATCCGGTAACCGTTACCCGGTCCGGTAACCGTTACTCGGTCCGGTCCGGTCCGGTCGCCGTTAAACCCGGAAGGTTTGACCCCACCCGTGAACAGCCATGCAAATGATTTACACTTTTTTTGTTTCGCTTTTTGCCTGGTCGATGAAAACCCGACATGCTCCGTCCCGGCGTTGTAGGGATGCGAGGGTCTATGGTCATACGACTACGTCCATGCATGAAAATGAAGTACACGCCCCCCTGTACGAGATCCTCTGCTCCGCACAAGGGGAATGATCGTATATATCACGTAGTGTTTAAGGTAAGTCACCCACGAGGCAGTTACATAGTACTCCCATTGCTGACTCTGGAAGCGGCCACACCGGAAATTAAATTAACTCATTAAAGCTGTCATCCATATGCAAGCCCGCCTCACAAGCGGTCCTTAGTAGGATGCAGCAGCTCATCCTTGATGCGACTCGCCCAAACACCTCACGGCGCTTCGCGCTTGCTCCTACAGTAGCAATGTCTGCCCGGTCGGTGAAAACCCGGCATGCTCCGTCCCGGCATTGTAGGGATGCGAGGGTCTCTATGGTCGTACGACTACGGCCATCCATGAATGAAGTACACCCCCCCCTGTACGTATGCTCTGACGCCCCAAAGTATAGTATGGAGCGGTGTTATGAGAGAACGAAGGCCGTTCGCCGTCTTCAGTAGTTTCGTATGAGATGCAAGCATGGTATAAATATGTGTCATATGACATGTTTTTTTTCGTTATCAGGTACGACGTATCATACCTGGTAATATATTAAGTACCCTTGGTACTCTTTTTGTGTGTGTTATTCTTCCTGGCGTATGTATTCAAACACATTAAGAAACAACAGCTCTGAGATCGAGGATTTCGTCGAAACTCATCTTTGCCACGAGTAGCTGAGTGTGATACTTCTATCGCGCGTACTTAAGGGCTTTATATGTCCCCATGCAGGGTGTACATCCCGTATGAGGGGGACACAATATAAACGAGTATGCGGGATGCGCGATGTGGTCGTGCCGCTGTGTGGGATTGGGAGAACGACGACGGGACTCTTCTGTTTTTTTTCTCCGTTTCTGCGCGTGTGGGCTGTCCGAATATACATCCTAAGAGGCTCGTAGTAATGAGAGACTGCTGCACGCACAATCATGAAGCAATGGAAAGATAAGATAACATGAAAAAAGAGACTCCTCGGCCCCTCGAGGCATCTTGTTTCCGCGGATTGATTGTTCCAGTGATATCACGATATCACGCTCAAATATTATATTATATGAGTTTCGGTGAAATCCTCGATCTCACCGAGATCTCACAGCTGTTTTTTAATTATTGTAAATGTGTATTACTGCGGTAAAATATTATTATTAATAATGTTATTTTTTCATGTACGAATATATAAATCAACCCCCTGACGGTATTATATTGTACTGGTGTCAGGTAATACCAGGTATATGACCAGCGCGATGTCTATAACACTTG
Organism: Saccharina japonica; assembly: GCA_008828725.1. Lineage (NCBI taxonomy): Eukaryota > Phaeophyceae > Laminariales > Laminariaceae > Saccharina > Saccharina japonica. Next base: position 19,604 of record MEHQ01003665.1, on the reverse strand, counting down.
GGGCTACGGCAGGTAACTACTGACTGTGATAGTGCCGGTAGTTGCTCTGCGGCTGGGCGCTTGTATTAAGGGCGCGGGGATTTTGCTGCGTACGCGTAAGAAAAGGAAAAAATTAACGAACATAAAACCGAAGAACAAAAACAGAGAAGATGTCGGACGGTGTGATATAATATTATATGATACCTGGTATATATTATACGAGTATGTATGATACATACAATACATAACGAGTTCCACTTTCTATGTATGTATGAATACCGTAGATATATAATGACACTTGTTGTTTTGTGTGAATACTACGGGTATTAGTATGTACTCGTATTATACGAGTATCGATTGTAGGTCCACAGCGGCTACGTACAAAGTCACCTCGACAGCGCGCATTTAACGTTTTACTTGCAGCAGTCGGGTGCACGGCATATGTATTGGAACAGTGGAACGCGTATCTCAATCTAAGAACAAGCATCCTTCATTCCATGTACGTGCGAACACCACTTTGTCGAAGCTTAAGCTTCGATATGTGTGTTGTCTTCACATTAAACCTTTCTTTGTATGCACCCAACTTCATCAGTATCTGTCCTGAATTCCTAATCCTAGAGATATGCAAATTATGTGGTCACAGACTGTGAGACAGACAACAAACTAAACAAAAGTAACCGCAAATTAATGGGTAAAACAAGTGAAATGCCAACGTACCGGGTACGAGAACACAACGACACAAGCCATGCGAGAACAATAAGAACAAGAGGACAATACACCAAAACGAATTATGAAATGAAACATAATACAAATGACGCAAGGGGACCAGAAGCGTTGCTAGAAGAAAAGCATACGTGCCTGAGAGGAACAAACGAACAAACAACTGCTGCACAGGCGAAGCAACACGAAGAAGAGGAGGAAGATAGACATTTGACGGCGAGGGAAAGAGGAAACAAAGAGAGAAACAAAGCAAAAAGCAAAAAAGAGGAGAGAAAACAGAAAATCGTTTTCAAGGCGATGATATCATATACTCGTATAGTAGCATGGGTTCCCGTCTCTGCTACGAAACCGATCCGGGGACCATGCCACAATCTCTGCCATGTCCTTCCTACTCTCATCCATTACCGGTGTCAAGTGTCGGTACTACCGCTGCCGCGCCCTCCTCAGTGAGCAACTCAACAATAATAAAAAAAGAAACAAAATAAAAATAAATATATATTAAAATTCAAGGGCCACGTAGTAGTCGAACCGATACCTTGCGACACGATCTACCATTTCGTTTCTGCATTCGTCAACAGCGGTATCAGTACGGCTGCCCACCCCTCCCCTTGTCGCCTTTCTTAACGTCCTCAGCTGCGTGCCGTACGTAGCCAGCTCCTCTCCACCTCGTCCCTCTGCTTCATTCAATCTACGATTTATTTAGTTCATCAGGTACCAGTATACAACAGGTGGTACGCAGCAGTATTGCTTACGCAGCCCTATCAGGCACCAGACACCAGACACCGCCTATTGGCTTTTTGGGGTTGGCGTACGTAGCGTGTGTTGTGTTTTGTGGGGCCTGTGCGGACAAAAGACGAGGAAACGCGCGCGCCCACCGTACTGAATGCTACCTGTCGGTACCGGATCTGTTTTTGCAGGGTGGGGAGGGGTCTCCGCCCTATTTGCTGACGTTCCTTTGGGTTTTCCTATTTATACATACGTACCTGTAACTGCTAGTGCTATACCTATATATACGTACATTAAGTTATTTTGTTCCGTCAAATGTATGTGTACCAGGTATCAATCTGTGTGTTGCACCGCAATGCTGTCAGTAGTATGTATGAACATTTATTTACAGTAACCCTAACCGCCGACCCCGCAGACATATATACGTAGCTGAGAGTGGGACTCCATAAGAAGGTGGCGCCTGACCCTATAGTCTACTGTAGTACCAGGTATTAATCGTAGACTACTACTGCTGTTGTAGATCAAAGGCGTCGGTTGGCGGCGCTCTGCCAGCCCTTTGTCGGACAAGCCGTCTATTAATCGGAACTCCCCGCGCTAAAACTAGTTCAGCAGTCGTAGTAGAACTACTTTAGTACCAGTATATCAGTAGTGGTCCCTCTATAGTGCTGGTATGCGGCAGTGTAAATACATGGCGGTAACTGACGCTACTCCGCACACTACCACGCTGGTGAATACCATCTTCGCCAAGCGATTCCACAGTCACTTTATAAGCGGGTATCCGGCACTATAGAGGGACCACTACTATAGGGGTAACCGGGACTATAGAGGGACCTTTATAAGCAGGTAACCGGCACTATAGATGAACCACTACCATAGGGGTAACCGGCACTACAGAGGGACCTTTATAAGCAGGTAACCGGCACTACAGATGGATCACTACCATAGGGGTAACCGGCACTATAGAGGCACTATAGAGGGACCACTACCATAGGGATAACCGGCACTACAAAGGGACCACTACCTTATATTAGGTCTAGAGAGGCCTTGAAGGGGTCAAAATTGGACCGTTAGCCGGCATCTCTGGATTGGATTGCGACGGAGGGTGGGTTTCCAGAGGCTGGCGCATTTTCCTTGTATCGCCCAACCAACCGGGTAGCTGTGTTGTACCGTACGGTATATGCCCCGTAGCCTCGGGCAGAAAGAAAGCGAGGTTTTAAACGTGCCGAGACCTTTCACAGCTCACAACCAGCTACGAAAACAAGAACAACAGCGCGCAGTCTACTGACCACAAACATACTCGTACCAGGGTACATGAGCATACCTTTATATACGAAGTAGAACACAATAGACAACACACCAAGCTATATATTAATCTCATACTTACGCATAGCTCTAGTCTATACCTACAGTAGTACTCGGTATGTAACCCAACCCGAACCGACCCGACCTCTATACTCGTTATAACCCGACCCGACCCGTGAGGTTGATACAGTGTGTGGTATATACCTGATATGATATCATATTCACACGATTTTTTTTATTTGTTTCCAAATATATTGTGATCAACGATCAACTGCTGTCGAACACATTCTATAAATAACGTATGATATATACTCGTACGAGTATACAAAGTGTAGCATACTACGGCTACTGTTCTATCAATGTGTCTGTGCTTGGTCTTCACGTTAAACCGTTTTTTCCACCCGTCGCAATCCAACACACCCGGTGTCCATGCCGATTCTTCAATCCTAGAGAGATAGATGCAATCTCTGGCCACAAAACTACGACACAGCAGTACGAGTAATCAATAATCAATTCGTATATAGTCAATACTGGTACTCTGTACCTGGCACTCGTGGTGTACCAGTGAATTTGTGAATTCGACCAAATTTTTCTTGTAAATAATTTTTCTCTCAAATTCGAAATTCAAACTTGGCGACAGAATATCGTATATACGTAGTGCTGTACCTTCCGTCTCCCTCTCTCTGCCTTCTGCGCCTTCCACCCGAGCCTAATTTGAAGATGAAACCGTATACGATACCCACCGCCTGCCAACAGACGGTTCCCGGAAAATTCCATTTCGCCGCGTTACCTCGCCCCTCGTCCCCCCCTTGTTTTGAGGTTACTGATGTTTCCTTATTTCTTTATGGGCAGCGGCCAAAAACAGGTATACCTGGTCCGTTTGCGGCCAAAAACAGGTACATAGTTAAAATCAAGTCAAAAACGCATTCCACGTGCCCTGCCATTGGTCGAAAACTCGTTGTACCTGTTTTTGCCTCTTTAAAACCCAGGTATACCTGATTTTGTCTACTCTGCTTGACTTTCACCTTTTTTTTGTCGTTTTTAAGCCAATCAGAGGCCCTTCATAGTTCCCCCCTATGCCCCCTATACAAATGCCGACTATTCGTACGTAGTCTGACCACAGAATTCGTATCATACCTCTCTATAAGATAAATAGTTAGCACGGACACTGGGTGTACTGATGTAGGTATTTAGGTAGACAGAACGGTTTATTGTCAACACAACACACAAGCAGCAGTTGTACATACTGGTACCCGGACTACATATCATACTACAAAGTATCACACGGGTGATACTAATAGTGGGGCATGGTAAATAGGGACCCCTACGGTACACGAAAATAAAATTACGAATATATTTTCCTATTTTTACTATTAATAACAATTTTTGGTCCTATTTACAATTTTTTTTTTTTTTTTTTTTTTTTTGTCCATCCCATTTATTATCTTCGCCCTTCCTTTCTCTCTCCTCCCTAGTCGTAACTCAGATCCGGGGTCACAAAGTAGGCTCCTCTCCCTCCTCCCCCACTACGGTTCTTGCCTTGCATTTTTATCGCGAGAAGACTTCAGCCTTTCCTTCCCTCGTCGACTCGCATCGAATTGTGCCTACCCACGCTACTCTTAATTGGCGCTCTCAGCAGTTGATTCCGTTTTTTTATTTATTTTTGCAAATAAGCTCAAAAGTCCGACCCACGTGAGATTCGAACTCCAGACATCAACGTTCAGAAGCGTTCGAGGTTACCTCTAGACCATCGGGGCGACCGACGCTACTATGGTCACCCGTAATTATTACGGGTGACCATACATAGTAAATAGGACCTACGGCACACGCAAAAACCTACCTGGTATATATATATTCCTATTTTCACGAAAAATATTTGGTCTCCTATTTACTTTGGTCCCCCCGTAATATTTTTAGTAAGAAAACACACCCCCTCGGGCGAGTGAGCATCTTAACCCATTCAGAACTGAAAAAAATGTCCCACACTCAATTCCATGTATTTTGTCCCCAAATTCGTGGGACCAGTTCTTAAGGGGTTAAGGTGCTTTTCTATTTACAACGGGGAGAGTGTACATAAACGCCTGCCAGGTACTAGCAACGCGTCTGTGGATGGAAAGATGAGATGTTTCCATGGATTGACAAACGGCCGACTCGATCCGTCTCACGCGTGCGTCCCCATCCGAGCTTGGTGCTGTAATTCCTTTTGAGAAATCACGACCATGTCTCGGCCCAGACACGTCTGGCCAGCTGGGGCAGCATTGCCTGTTCCGCGTGTTCTACCAGTCTCTACCAGCACCACCCTGTGCTGTATTGTCCCACTTGGTAGTTCCACCTACGAGATAAACCGAACGATGGCTACCGGTCGCCCCGGTAGTCTTAACGGGTAGCCATATAGCCTGTTAGGTTGGAAGTCGAGGGTTCGAGTCTCCGTGTGGAGCTTTTTATTCTCAAATGACACCAACTGTCGAGAGCGCATGCCCCGGAAGTCTTAACGGGTAGCCACGAAGCCTGTTAGGTTGGAAGTCGAGGGTTCGAGTCTCCGTGTGGAGATTTGTATTCTTAAATGACAACCGACTGTCGAGAGCGCATATTATCCCATTTATTATCTTCGCACCTTCCTTTCTATCTCCTTCCTAGTCGTAACCCAGATCCGGGGTCACAAAGCAGGCTCTTCTCCCTCCTCCCCCATTACGACGGTGCTTGCCTTGCATTTTTACCGCGAGAAGATTTCAGCACTTTCTTCCCCCGTCAACTCTCGTCGAATTGTGTTTTTACCCACGCTATGATATATGCTCTCGACAGCAGTTGGTGTCATTTGAGAAATAAAAATTTCCCTACGTGTGTGTGTGTGTGTGTGTTCTTCACATTAAACCTTCCTTTCTACCCGTCGACATCCAGCACACCCAGTGTCCGTGCCGATTCTTCATCCTAAAAAGGTACCAGTTCTGTGGTCACAAAACTACGACACAGAGATACTACACTCAGTGCAGTAAGCAGAGCAGACAATGCAACGCCATATACGACAGGCAAGACCTACCCTGCTAGCAATCCAGGTGCATGCAAGAGAAAAAAAGAGAAAAAAGAAAAAAGCGAAAAGAAAAAATAATAAAAAGTAAATATACTGAAGCAAATCAATAATCAAGCAACCAAATAAAAAGCATGACAAAAAAAGAAAGAAAGTGTCGTGCTTCTCCCAGAGGAGATGCGACCTCCAATAAAAAACCAAATGAAATACGGAGACTCGAACCCTCGACTTTCAACCCACGCTGTAATATGCGCTCTCGACAGCAGTTGGTGTCATGTGATAATAAAAATCTCCCTACGTACGGAGACTCGAACCCTCGGCTTCCAACCTACCAGGCTTCGTGGCTACCTGTTAAGACTATCCGGGCGACCGGCATCTACACCCGATAGGCACCGATAGGTAAACACCGGTGCGCAACAGCAGTTGTCACATACACTACGGCTGTAGTACTGCTGTATCTGGTGTGTCATCACGTTTGTATACGAGACTTCCCTCCTTGATCTGTGTGTGTGTTCTTCACATTTAACCTCAACCTTCCTTTCTACCCGTCGACATCTAGCACACCCAGTGTCTGCCGATTCTTCATCCTAGCGAGATACAAGTTCTGTGGCCACAAAACTACGACACAGGAGATACTACAGCACTACAGCAGTACGTTGTAATGCAGGATGCAGACAATGTAATGCCATATGTACGACAGGCACGACCTACACATGCTAGCAATCCAGATGCGTTTCAAAGAGGGACAAGACGAAAAAGGGTGACTTGGAATACGAGGGGTAATAACGCAAGTTAGAAAAAGGTGAACATAAAGGCGAACACAAACATAACACACAGAGAAACACGGTGGCTGTCAACACAGGTGAACACATGCAAACGAAGCACAAGCAGAAGTACCTCGGCTGTCACCAAGGAAACGGCTTGAAGCGCGGCCGCTGCTGCTGCTGCTGTTGTACGTGGGGAGAGAGCCAGGGACGCTCGCTGTTATTTTTTTTGTACGCCGGCCTGTTGTGAGCACACAGGCGAGGTGCGTGTTGTGATATGTGACACAGCAGCAGCAGAGCGAACATAGTTGTCGTGTGGTTGGATATCCTGCTGAGCACTTATTTCCCCCTCAACGCTCGTACGAGTACAGTACGCGACAGCACTTAAGAACAAGGCAGTTACGAATTTTAGGCTGGATTTTCAGACGAAAATAAGAACATGACCTCTTTTGTACTGAAAATAGTGTAGGGCACACCTTGCCTTACATAAGAATTCCAGCCTGGTCAGAATTAAGAGATTCTTAACTGGTCCCGCGTACTGTACTATTAATAATATTATGGGGGACCGTAGTAAATACGACCTAATGTACATTTCCCTGTTTTTACTATGAATAGCAATACTTGGTCCTATTTACTATGGCCCCTCGTACTACTACTACTACTACTACTACTACTACTACTACTACTACTAGTACTACTACTACTACGACTACTACTAGTACTACTACTACTACGACTACTACTAGTACTACTACTACTACGACTACTACTAGTACTACTACTACTACGACTACTACTAGTACTACTACTACTACGACTACTACTAGTACTACTACTACTACTACTACTACTACTACTACTACTACTACTACTACTACTACTACTACTACCACTACTACTACTACTACTACTACTACTACCACGACTACCACTACTACTACCACTACTACATACTACCACATACTGGTACCTACTTCTTCTACTCTACTAAATTTCGGGGCGATGTTGTCTCGATGTCAAGTGGCTTTTCGTGAGCGACTATGGCAGCAGACTCCCCGCTCTCTCACCCTTGCTTACGCAATCTTTACCGTATCTATTATACCCAGTGGGTCGGTCTTTTGGAGTGTTCAGGTCCGGGTGTGGTCAGGTACCGCGGGCCCATAGAACGTGTGATTCTGTGAGCATTTTGTGGTGTTGTCCCCTGCCCGCGGAAATGCCCTCTTGCCCAACAAGAGCTCGCACCTTCTCAGACCCCCACTCGAACGCTTTGAAACATGCTGCTGGAGCTGAGGTTGAAAACCGTATAGGAACTACATTACCACTTTGGTGACCAATTACTTGGAATTAGAGCAAGATAAGCGTTTCTGTAAAGTGCAATATTTCGAGGGGACCATAGTAAATAGGGACCTACGATACAGACAAAAACCTACATATTTCCCTATTTTTACTGACAATATTTGGTCCTATTTACTATGCCCCACCGCAAATAGTGAAAGGGTTGATTGTTTTTTTCGAGGCTTCAAACGACGGAAACAATTGGAGAGCATAAATAATGCATTCAGCAGCAGTGTAGCAATACGGGCTAACCTTTGGTACCGTGTCAGTGTACGAACTACAACAAGACCAATGTTGGAGTATTTCCCAGCCACAGCATCCCGAGTCAACCTAAGAGTCTTTCCAAGCACAGCATCACAGCATCCAAGCCGGCCGAGTCAACCAACCTAGAGTCTTACCACGCAAAGCATCCCAGCACTGACCACTGGCATCTGGCATAGGGTTCGGTTTAGGGTGTAGATCGGAGGGTCGGCTTTGGGCGCCAAGCAGAAAACCTCTGCAAAGATTCACCATCAAAGTGTGTCCACCCCTCAAAATGTACGGTGTTATTTCGACTTTTATGAGTCCATTGGGCATTAAATACGTAGTGCCTGGTATATATGAGCTCGAGGATTTCGTCGCAACTCATCTTTGCTAGCTGTAATAATAGCTGTTTTTGTGGTTCCGGTTCTTACGAACGGTTTCCACATTTGGCGACTAAATTTGCTGTACCCGTATTATCAATCCGTCCGCTCTGAAATCTGCGCCATGACGTATCGTATCATATCATATGTCTGTACGTATATGCAAGAGCCCTGTTATATTTGTGTGCGTGACTTTTGTAATAAAATGTTACAATGTTGGCCGAAGAGGCGCGCGTTCTCAGAGCCCCCCGAGGCGCATGGCATGGCATCCGTCCGTACCGGGTGTATAGCGCAGGAGAGTGCCTCAAGTAGAGCTTACCAACTTGGTCGAGGAAGTGGTAAAAGGTATATATGTAAACCGACTGCCGCTGTGTACGGGGTAAAGGGACTATGTAATGCTACGTACGAGCAATCAATGGTTGATTGAGTGTGATTGGCTCAGGGTTCGGGTTATATGGGGGGGGGGGGGGGGGTGGGGGGGGCGTACTCATTTGTTGCCTGACTTCGTCATTTGACCGTTGACCACGCATGCATCCCCTTCGAGACGGAGCACCGTTTCTACTCCTAATAAATATAGACACCTCCAACATTTACATTTGGGCCCTCATTACGTTGTTTCCATAATATATTACAAATAAACTCTTTGCCAATCCTACGATCCCCTTGGTGTTTCGCCTGCTTTGGCCACCACTTATCTCCTTACGGGGGTGGGCGGGTTATTACCAGTTAATACGAGTCGCAGTTATATACCAGGTATTCGTCTAAAACACAGTGACCCTCAACCATTTTCTCGGAGGGAGAGTGTGCCCAGGGTCCATAATTCAGAAGGCGGCGTTTTTTTTTGTGGTTCTGATATTGTCCCGTTAACCCTTTTCCGCGGGTGGACTTACCAATACCTACGTATGTACCATATGGTTGTCTCGTTTATGTGTATACTCGTACTGTTAATACTGGCTTGCGCTGCTGTACATATATAGCCTCTCATGATTCAACAACGAAGAACCTTCGGAGTGTTTTTGCTGAGTTGTGTTCTCAGCATTATGATTGACTTGAACAAAACAACAATTTTGCTCGCGCGCGCATGTTTTACACCGTATTATATACCTGGTATACGTTAAAATGACCCGGGCGGCTGAAAGTACAGAGGTACGAATGATACGAACATTTGAAAACGACTCCGTCTTTAATATTGTATATAGCACCGTGTGTTGACTACCAACAGGTATACAGCAGTACCGCCCCGCTCACAAGAAAGGAACTCACAAGAAAGTCAGCCTGAAAAAAAAAAAAAATCAAGAAAGCTCTCAGCCTAGTCAGTGCATAAGCTTTTAGAAAGTGACCCCTTCCTGTGGCTGGCCGGGGCCCAAACCGCCCTTCAGTGTGCAGTACTAGGGAAAACGTCTTCTCGGGGGCGAACATAAGAAAGTGCAGCATAAGAAAGTGTGCTTTCGCGCGCGCTCAGATTAAGAAAGTCAGCCTGAGCCCGATTTTCAGGTTTCTTGTGAGAGAGCGGGTACTCTGTATGTTTTGCCAGGGATTATCTACTGCTGTCTGTTAATGTTATATACCTGGTATGTACCTTTGCTACGAGTAATTTCATGCCGGTATGTTGTATTTTGGGTTTCCGCTCTATTGGCTGGCGTTATGTTCGTTATATTGGGTGTTCCGCCCTAACAACTGAAATTGTATGATGCCAGCAGGGGATATACACCCATTCCTTTACCCATATAACGCTACGAAACCCTATCCCCAACCCCAAAAGCAACGTGTACGTATGACGAAACCCTTAAGCCAACCCCCAAAACAATTGGCGCATCATCTATACCGATATATATACAACTGTTAGTAATGTAATGTATACTATGTCGGAGGGTGGCGTGCGACCATAAGACTGCGCCGGAGGGAGGCGCATTTTCTTACCCTATACTGTTATCAAGATAACATGCCCCCCTGGGGGTGAATTTCTGAGCCGAATTTTCTCCAAAACCAAGGAGATATATAAATACAAACACACTCAAATAACGAAAGTTATGGCGTTTTTTTTCTCTGCCCCATTTATTATCTTGCGCCCGTTCTTTTGGTTTCTCCCTCTTTACGTACGATTCGTAACTCAAATCCGGGGTCACTATATAAGTGTGTGTGTGCGTGTTCTTCACATTAAGCCGTCCTTTCTACCCGTCGAGATCCAGCACACCCAAGTGTCCGTGCCGATTCTCCATCATAGAGAGACACCATTTTTATGTGGTCACAAAACTAGTGTCCGTGCCGATTCTTCATCCTACGAAGAGAGGGACCACTTCCGTGGCCACAAAACAACGACACAAGAAATACGCTGCAATGCAGTACTTAAGTAAAAGCAGTGCAGACAACGCAATGCCATATATATATACAAGGTTCCCCTCCGGGACGTGCCTAGGGGAGTGGCGCAAGGACAAATCGAAAATCTACTATTAATACAAAAACATGCGATATTGTATCATACGCATAATATCATATTGCATACTGGTAGTACATAAGTACGACGTTATGGAATATCTGCGTAGTACTATACATAAAATCAGACGTTTAAAAAACTGTACCTGCATTTTTGGGGATAAAACATACTCGGAAATATGATGGAACCATTAATATTGACTCGACCGTTAGAGATTTGTTAAGGATCCCGCCAAAATTTTTATTATATTAAAATTTGTCAATATTTTATTGTTGTGGCGCTCAAGGTCAGGATACCGCACACGCACGCACGCGTGACATATGGGACACAGCAGTTCTCGTACAACAGTAGTGGTGGGATAGTATTTGCAGAAGAAGTGGAAAAGGACGCACCGAAGAAGGGGCTGAAACTCTCGACCAAACCTGTCTACTACGTAAAAAAATCCACTTGTTTGTTGTTTGCTGTCTGTCTTATATAATATGTGGGGTCTGGGTTATATTATACGCACAATAATACAAAAAAAAAAATGCATCGCTATGAGGATCGAACTCAAGGCTTCACATTCAAAATCGGACATGGTGACCATTTGACTATATGACCAGAAATGATTTGCCCAAATACCGGTACAGTATTATTTGTCGCGACTCGCGCCAGGCGCACGACACATACATCATGCAAGCACAGGCAGGCAGCAGACAGCAGCGCACAAGAGAGAGAGAGGTGTGGTGTGATTGCTGATGACGGATGTGCAAGCCCCCGATGAAGTAACCACTAACAGCTACAGCAGTACCCGGCGAACCTGCCACAGGAACGCCTGCTGCTGCTTGTGCTTCTAGGCGGGGCTGTGACCTCGTTTGTGTTCGTTGCGTGTTGTCTGATGTCTCGTAGATTTCTGGGGTGAGCTTCAGGGAAGAAACACAAACAATCGAAAATATAAGGACAGCAGTTGGTATACTCCAAGATCCTACTCGTATGATATTGGATTAAAGAGGCCATTACATTTCCGGCTAGCGTGAGCGTGAGTCAGTCGCACACATCAGGACAACTGAAAGGTAGATGGTGGATTACGGGGCAGGCTCCGATAGACACAGCTAAGCCACAGCAGAACAGCGCAGATGGGTGTGTCACCCACGCACGGTGTTACCTGCTGGTGTTTATTAGGCAGAGTTGTAACGTTGTGCTCTCTGCACATGTTATGTTGTCTATCTGTGTCTGGGCTCTCCTGTGTGCTCATGATCAGCCCGTGAAAGCAGGGCAAACAACAGGACATTACGGTATTATTTACTGGCACGTACGTACGAAACACGGCCTCATGCAGAAAGCCCGGGAAATCGGCTTATCCACTCCCGCGGGAAAAAAAACTTCGAGCGCCCGCCACGCGAGCCACAGAGCTCGGATCGAGCCCAAACCTCGACCAATGTGTCCGGGCGGGCTTGCTGTGTCGGGGTACTTAGCGTTTTGCCGAAAAGTGCTCGTGCGAAGAGAAAAGTTGCGAAAAGTGCGAAAATATTCACAAACATAACTATACATATATACTACTATGAAAACAACGGAAAGTCTTACCGAAGCACGTTTCTTCTTTCCTTTGATTGCTCTGGGTCTGGGTCGGAGGGTAGAAAAAAAAGACACGAAACAAAAAAATAGAAGAAAAAAACAAAGCGAAAGCGAAGCGAAACGAAACGAAACGAAACGGAATGAAACGGAACGCAGCGCGGAATAATTTTCTTGTTCCGTTCGCTGCATCGCTGCATCGGTCGGAAGGGAAAATAATATCGAAAAGCGGAGGAATCATGTTTATTCTTTCCAAGGTTACTCCCCCGCGTTGGCGTCGGACGGCACATAACGAAGTGCTACGAGTAAAGTCTCGTTTTTTTTTGTTTTTTTTTGCTCACGGGTTGTCCGAACCCTTGTCCGAACGTAAAACACCGAACGATTCCGGGAGACCTTACGAATAGTGAAAAGGGGACCAAATACTGCTCTATTAATAGGTAAAAATAGGGAAACATGTATATATATAGGTAGGTAAAATAGGGAAACATGTATATAATATACGGTATCATATTCATAGTTTTTTTGTGTACCGTAGGTCCCTATTTACTATGCCCCCCCCCCCCCCCGTAAATATGCGGCCGCATGTTTCTTATTTTGTTCACTTCGCCGGAAGGTAAAAGCAAAAGAAAGGCTTCCGACTTCCGGAGCATGTTCGTGTCTTACTCCACTTGCGTCGCACAGGGCAAATAACCTAACGAGTACTCCGGGACTCATTTTTCGTAATGCCTCACTGCCGAAAAGGCGCGGGAGCGTTCGGGGAGGAGGGGGGGGGGGGCATTATCCTGTTCGCTCACGGAGTCGGAGGGAAAAACAAACAAACGAGACATGTGGAAAAAATTTATTGCTTGTTCACTTGCGTTTTTTCTATCCCATTTTGTATTTAGGTCCGTATTTTTCATCTCTCTCCCCCTCTTATGTATGTACGGAAGTAGTTGTAACTCTCAGCCCCCCTCCCCACGACGATCAGCCGCCTTGCATTTTTTTTATCGCGAGAAGACTTGAGCCCTTTCTTCCCTCGTCGTTTCACGCCGACTTTTATACAAACCTGAATCACCCACCCAAGCCTGTCACACGTATCGTATAAATATATTTTACGACTACGAGCGTCGTCAGAAAAAAGAAAAAAACGTCAGAAAACATTCCGTCATATCATACATACGATATATATATCAATTTTTGACATTTTTTTTCAAGCTTGACCCTTTTTTACGCTTCTGATGCACTGATACACTACTGGTATATACAAAATAACGCAAAAAGTGAGGCCATATTAAATAAAAACCTCCGTGTTGTTTAGCATACCATGGCCCATGGAAGGTATGGATTCCCTTTTGCTCTTTTTATCTTGTAATGGAATAGGCGGGGAGGGTGGTGGAGACTCGCGTCATGGGGTCGCGTATAGCGGTCCCTTTCGGCAACCAACAGACATTGGAAACATTAAACTGTTGTATTCTATCATATACTATGTACCAGGTATGAATAGTTCACACCTGGTAGTAAACGTATGTACAAGGGTATGATACCGTATTTATTCGTACATGTGCGTACTCTTAACGTAGTCGTATCGGAGACGCTGCTGCACATTGTACATACCAGGCATACTACCCGTATTATGCACGCCATGTAGACTAGAGTTCCCCTCGTGTTTTCTAACTGCTGAGTCTTTTGGGGCCCAGGACCCAGGTATGTAGCCGCTGACGAAACCGTTGACGTAACCGCTGCCGTAACCCGTGACGTAACCGCTGCCGTAGCCGTTGGCGTAACAACCCTTGACATAACCGTTGACATAACCTTTGCCGAAACCGTTGACGTAATGACTGCCGTAACCCTTGACATAACCGTTGACACAACCTCTGCCGTAAACCTTCACGTAACTGCTGCCGTAACACCCTTGGCGTAGCAGCCCCTGGACATAACGGTTGGCACAACCTCTGCCGCAACCGTTGACTTAGTAGCCCTTGACATAACCGTTGACACAAGATCTGCCGTAACCGTTGACATAACTGCTGCCTTAACCGCTGCCGTAAAACTCCTTGACGTCGTAGCCCTTGACATAACCGTTGACACAAGCTCTGCCGTAACCGTTGACATAACTGCTGCCGTAGCCGCTGCCGTAAAACCCTTGGCGTAATAGCCCTTGACATAGCCGTTGACACAACCTCTGCCGTAACCGTTGACGTCGTAGCCCTTGACATATCCGTTGACACAAGCTCTGCCGTAACCGTTTACATAACTGCTGCCGTAGCCGCTGCCGTAAAACCCTTGGCGTAATAGCCCTTGACATAACCGTTGACACAACCTCTGCCGTAACCGTTGACGTCGTAGCCCTTGACATATCCGTTGACACAACCTCTGCCGTAACCGTTGACATCACCGCTCCCGTAGCCCCTGCCGTAGCCGTAACCGTTGGCGTACGTAGAAGCCCTTGACATATATCCGTTGGACATAACACTGTGCCGTAACCGTTGAAGTAACCGCTGCCGCATAACTGCTGCCGTAACCGTTGACGTAGTAGCCCTTGACATAAACCGTTGACACAACCTCTGCCATAACCGTTGACATCACCGCTCCCGTAGCCCCTGCCGTAGCCGTAACCGTTGGCGTACGTAGAAGCCCTTGACATATATCCGTTGAACATACCACTGTGCCGTAACCGTTGAAGTAACCGCTGCCGCAACCATTGCACCCACCCCCAACCTCTTGCCGCCGCAACCGCTGCCTCAGGGCGAAAGGGCGGAAGAGCCCGACTTGGATTTTCCGAGGGGGGGGCAACCAGGAAAGGGTGGTGGGTTAGGGGGCATCCTCCCAACATCCCCCCCTATGGACGAGCCGTTCGACGTAACTCTCGTCTCCCAGGTGAGCAAGCCCCCGGCCGGGCGTGTCCAGTCTTGCTGCCGAAGACGTAAAAAGGTGTCCACTCTTTCATGCGGAAGACGTGTAGGCCAGCAACCTCACGAGTGCAGTACATGTGGTACAAAGTAGGGGTCCCGCAATAAGGCGGTGGTGTGCCTTTAGAGCAACATGACCGCCTTGTAGAGGGAAGCCGCCTTGTTCATTTCAGGTTATGCAGGGGCGCCCAGAAAAAAGAGAAAACGACACACCACAACCCCAGAGGTCGGAATAAAAAACCGTTGCAACCGTTGTGATCACATGATGAAATATCAAAATGGTGAAAAAAATTATCCTTATTTTCATTTTTTTTCACTTGGTTTTAGTAACCCCCCCCCCCCCCCTAACGAACAAAAAACTCTGTGAGATGTCGAAAAAACAAAATCGACCACCCTCGGGTTATGAGTGCAAGTTTCCAGTCGCGCCAAGCGGTCTTGACCGCCTTATATCGGGATACCGCCTTATCATACTCAGACAGAGCGCCTTATTGGGGGACCCCCACTGCTGCATGGCGATTACTGCGTCTGTCACACCAAGCAGCCCCAAGCTGCTGGGGGCTCTATATATGACACCTTATGATCTGGGGAGGGTGTCTGGATTTTTATGGCATGGTCTTTCATTGCTGCACGCTCTTATTTATCTCCGTTAGACGCTTGAAGATGTGGTCACGTTCGCCTTTCTTGTTTTCGGTCGCTTACATCCGTGCGGGTAAAACAAAAGTGCCGAGAAAGCTATATACGTAAGGTATACTCGTAGAAACAGCATAAGTGTACGGTAGGCAATATACTGTACATACATATAATAGAAATCCTCGATCTTTACAGCTGTTGTTTTTTATTTTTTTATAAATATACGAAGTATACTCGGCATGTACATTAACATTAACTACAATAGTATGTAATATTATATGTACATGGTTAGTTCGAAGTATAATACATACGTTGGTTTGATTTTTTTTCTTTTTTTTTTTGTTGTTGCAAAGTTTGCTATTTTTTTGGCGCTCGTTTGGCTCGTTCTTTTCTTTGTTTTGTTCTTTTATGTGTTTTGTTTTTCTGCCTGTCCCTCCCTCCTTATCTCCCTCCCCTCTCCGACAAAAACGTTTTCGCCTCTCAGACGTCACAAAACCGGTTTTGGATGCTCCCGTTCTTATGCAAGCGATGGCCCGGGCCCATCTCGATTGCGATTTTAGAGGAGGACCGAGCGGTGAGGAAGGGAAACATACGCACAGATAATTCGACAAATACTACGTAGCGCTGGGCACTGGCTTGACTCAGTCAGTAGCAACTATACTGTCGTCAAAATCAATGTATATATATACTGGATTGCAGCAGTATACTGTATATCCCTTGCCCTCTGCCCTTCCGAAACGCATTTGGTGAGTTTCCTTTCTATTGTATGGCGTGTTTCTTGGACTTACGTCAGGAAAAAACCACTGGCGAACATACTGGCCGGGTCAATCAGTAGATTACTACTGCCACATACTGTGCCAGTGCCCAGCCCTAATAGATACACACTGGGGTAGTCTACGAGTAGGCCTACGAATAAGAAATAGCCAAGTAAGAACGTCAGGTTCTCTCCTTTTTCTCGGGGAGGGGGGGGGGGAGGGGGGTGTAAGAAAATTTGAAGTTGAAGAAATCACGCCCAGTGGAGTGGCGAGGTCTTCACTTAAATAAACCCTACCAGCTACCAGATGCATTACTATCACAGCCATTGCGAACAACGAAAGATAAGCTAAACCTCAGTTTTGCTGTCGGTGTTGGTGCTGGTGCTGCTGCTGTTGTTGTTGTTGTCATCGTTGTTGTTGTTGTGTTGCCTTCCGTAGCCAGGCTGCGCTCGCCCTCTCGAACTACCTACGATGATACTCCGATATTCCTGTTGCCAACTCATACATGGTTGGCCGAACTTTTTCCCCTTTTTTCCCTTTTGGCGTTCTTCCCCCCCCCGACCCGTGTACCTTTCACCGATGCCTCTTGTACCCCCCCCCCTTCCCCCTCCGTCCTGTCGGTGAAAACCCGACATCTCGTCCCGGCATTGTAGGGCTGCGAGGGTCTATGGTCATACGACTACGGCCATGCATGGAAATGAAGTACACCCCCCCGCCCCCCCTCCGCCTTCCGTTTTGTTGTACCTCTAACCCCCCCCCCGCCGCCGCCGCCCCGCACCCCCCTCCGCTTTTCTTGTTGTATCCTGGTCGTTCTGGCGCATTAAAAACACTCCAACACCCCCCCAAAACCCCCACCACCAACAGGAGCTACCATCGCAGCTTTGCGGCCGCATGGTGATCAGCTCGACCAAGGCGCAGAGCCCGGAGGAGCTCGACCCGGTGTGGTACCCGGTAAATAGACTCAGAAACGTGGCGGTGAGGGCGGTCAGTACCTCCCACTTCCTCATGACGGACATAGATATCTGGCCAGACGTCAACGCGTACCAGGCGCTGCACATGCGGTACCGTCTCGAGACGGAGAGGTGAGGCAGGAGGCAGCGCATGGTGGGACGACGACGCGGGGGGGGAGGGGAGGGGGGGCGGTGTCCTCATGTCGTGCACGGCCGTAGTCGTATGACCATAGACCCTCGCATCCCTACAATGCCGGGACGGAGCACGTTGGGTTTTCACCAACCAGGCAGACATTGCTTGACGCGGGGGGGGGGGGGGGGGGGGGGGGGGTGATCTACATTTTTTCGTGGGCACCAACTAACCACGTATAGGGGACCTTCAACCCTAACCCCTATAACCTAGCCCTTACCCTAACGTAATGGTGGTTGTGGTGGTTGTGGTGGTATGGTACTTCCTACGGGATACCCACGGACAGGCATTCATCAAAACGTAATATAAGGTCAATCGTCGGGGGGGGCAATCGTCGGGGGGGGGGGGGGGGGGGGACTGAGAGGTTTTAGATAATATTGTGTTGTAGGTAGGTAGGGTAACATTGGATTGTTGATGTTAGTGTCGGGGTTGGTGTTGGCATCGGTGGTAGTGTTGGTGTTGGCATCGGGTTTGGGAATGGTGTTGTTGTTTCTTTTTGTGTTGGCATCGGTGGTAGTGTTGGTTTTGGGCATCGGGATTGAGAATGGTGTTTTTTTTTTTTGGGTGTTTGCATCATCGGTGTTGGTGTTATTAACAGTGTTCGTGTTGGTGTTAGGCGTCGTTGTTGGTGTTGGGGATGGTGTTGGTGTTGGCATCGGTGTTAGGGAAGGTGTTGGTGTTGGCATCGGTACTGGTGTTGGCGTCGGTGTTGTTGTTGGCGTCGTTGTTGGTGTTGGCGTCGGTATTTGTATTGGTCACAACCCCCGAGGGTGGTCACCTGAGAGGGAGCTTAGCTCTCTATCTACACTACCTCTCACCCAAAACAGATTTTTCGAGGAAACGGAAAAAATTCAACCCGATTCGTAGCCCCCCCCCCCCCCCCAAGTATGCACTGAAAAAAAACAAAATTCAACACAAGAATGATGAAAGTCCGGCGATTCTGGGTTAAGGAGCCACGTCATTCAGATTTTTTTTCAGCCAAAAAACGGTACAGTACCTCCACCGTAGCACGCGTCACCACCGCCCCTACCGTTGCCATTGCCGCCGCCGCCGCCGCGCCCACGCCTGCCACTGCCGCCGCCCGTCCGTGTCCGATGTTACGCGCTTGCGTGGGGTACGTGCGTGCGTGCGTGTGTGTGTGTTTCGTTGGCGCGTGTGTGTTTGCAGGGTGGAGGACGCCCATAGCGCGATAGTTTTTTCCGCGTTTAGTCGCCGAAGGTTTTGCGAGAAGGACGAGTGCTTGAAGGTGAGAAAACACAGATATATAGAGATATATATATATTACGACGTACAATACCTATGTACGTACCTGGTAGTATACTACGGCATAACCCTTCGAACTTTGTCGGAGTCGCTAAGGACATCTATTAATAATGGATTTCCAAAAAAGCGTAATTGATTTTCAAAAAAAGCGTTTTGGATTTTTGGTGACTTGTTGAGTTCTACAGCTTCAGATTATGTTCTCGTGTACGAGATGTACATCCTGTATGGGGCTATATAAAACCCATCGTCCTATGTATTGAGTATCTCCTATGCTATCGATCGAAGTATCATGTCACACACGGCTTGCAAAGATGAAGTTTCGACTAAATCCTCGATCTCACGGCTGTTGTTTTTATTTTTTTGTAAATATGTATAGTCCGTGCAGATTTTTGTTTCAAGATTTTCTCCAGCACTTAAGCAACATGTTTCTCCTGGTTTCGATACGCGATCGAAATTTCGAAAAAACACC
>MEHQ01003534.1:160162-251318 GCA_008828725.1 Saccharina japonica | reverse complement strand
GAGTACACTACCGGCCCTCTCATACGAAAGTTCCCCACAAGAAACTCAGCCTAAACATTACGAGGGAAATAAGAAAGTCGACAGCTATTATACTGAATTTAGTGTGGGACACACCCCTTTCTCAAACAAGAAAGTCAGCCTAAGACCGACTTTTGGTTTCTTATGAGCGGGCGGGTACTGTACTGCTGTACTTGAGTTGCTTGAGTCCGCCCGCTTCAGTCACTTGAGTCAACGTTGAAAACAAAAACAAAATTGTTGTTTTACAACAGCGATACTACTTCTGGTATCATAACGCGAAATCAGTACTCCATACGGAACACGGCATAGCTGCAGTTCTAATGCTCAGATCTCCGACCGACGCAAGTATAGCTTGTTTGTTTTAGCCTTTAGGAGGTATTGGGGTTCTTCGATCTGTCAGGAAGCGTAGGCATTTCTGCGTTTGCACCACGAAACGAAAGTGCTACGCAGCAATTTTGATTGTTTCGGAGCTCCTGTTTGGTATCTTCACTCCTCTGTGGCCACGTAGGGCGCTACAGATGGTCGAACTAGGGGCCAAGGTAGATTAACCTATAGTCCGTCAGACTCAAGATATCCAAAATTCCCCCATCACCAAGGAACATTTATCTCGGGTATGGGTAGGTTGTTGAAACAAGCAGAGATACCCTTAAAACGGGCCTCTCGAGACGGAGATAATAACACGTCGATTTTTTTTTACTATTATTCTTTAGCCTGATTTTTGCAAAAAACTTGAATTTCTGGTCCAAGCTTAGGTCGATTGTAATGTTGCCACACAATAATTAGACTGCGCATTTAGCTAGCTCGTCATATTGGCGCCTGGTCTTTTTTCTGTTTTTAAAAAATCGATATACTGACGGAGATATCGGCAAAAATGCGGATTTTGGAGGTCGTTTTGTTCAAGTTTACATTGAATAATTGGGTGTAGGATTTTACTTAAAGGGCGGCAAACGATAAATCAACACCATACGCGCAGGGTGTTTTTTTCATTTTTCCTGGTAAGCGAAAGTTCGTGAGATATTGAGGATTTATCCCAAAATGACTGATTTTGGCCAATTTCGGCCGGTCTTGGTTTTTTTTTCTTGTTTCTGTGTTGCATAATCACTTGTTAGTAGTGTGAAATTTTGTTTTCGTTCAAAATCTCAGCATCGATTTGTCTTGCCTTTGCGATCACGAATATACAATTTTCAATGTCTAACTTTATTTGTTGAGCTCGGTATAGTATAAAACGTGAATGGAAACAATGTCCCGGATGGACCATACGTACTGTAGTGCTCGGCGTCCTCGTCGAGGATCTGAGTTAAAACAGTATCAACAGCCGGAGAAACCGCCATTTTTCAAATTCATGTTTGGGTACCAGGGGCATGGCAAGTCGTTTATGAGCAAGAAGCACCTTTCGTGATGAAAAAGCCGTCTGATCGATACGTCACCCAAGACACAAATGTCGACCATGACCTTGCCTCTCTAAAACTTCTGATTTATCGGCAGTTTTAGAATCGAAACCAGATGGATGCCGTTTTCCATACGTAGGGAGTGATGAAAAGGTAGAAATTTATACCAGAAACAGTATTTCAACTGGAACAAAAAAAAGAATGACTTGTTATTTATTTGCTCTTTTTGTTTTGCTTGAAGGGGCCCCAGAACAGCGCCCCCCCCCCCTGCTGTTGATTTCGGGGGCGTTGGAGTAGGTTCCACAAGCAAGCATCGGGGAATGGTCCTGCAGGTGGATCCCTACAACGGCGGTTAAGGTACGATCTACGCAATCGGATAACAGCCGAGTGGCTCGAGGCGGGTTATGCCCGCGTCCGTACTCCGTGTCTCACACTTGTTTCTCCTCCTGACCAGTTCGGTGGCAGATCGAAAGGCTTGCTGCTCCCCTGGCCATCTACACGATATAACCTTGTTTGGGCGATCTTCACTTCACCCTCTCAGTCGACCCATGCGTCTCACCATCGACTCGCCCATGCGGCGCGCTATCCGGGCATTTCTATGTGCGCAGTTGGTGCTGACGCTCACATCGAAGTCGACACGCGCCCAAGACAACAGTACCTTCTCGTGCGATGACCTCGTCGTGGCTGGCGCGGGACCAGGTGGCTTGTACTCTGCCTGGCGCCTCGTTGAAGCTGGTTTGATCGACCCGTCCAAGACTTGCATTTTCGAGCAGACCCAGCGCGTTGGTAAGTGTTTGAGTAATCCAGAAAGCTTCGAAGCTAAACGCACAATACATAGATAGTCGCATATCATTTGTCAGGTGTCATACATGTCAAATAGCGTACACTTGAAGACATGCGCGACCGAAGTATTCCTCGCAGCTTGCAAATATGAGTCTCAACAAAATCCTCGATTTCACAGCTGTGGGATTTTTTCACCTCTCTATAAATATACTGGCCCGCATTGTAGATACAGTAGCGCGCGATGGGGGGAGGTTTACTTGTTTCCGTTACTTGCTGCGACGTCGCTGGCGTCGAAATATTGTTGGCACACGCTGCATGCGAGACACAGTTAGTTGGGTTAAACGCTCTAAACCAACCACTCAATCAATGCTATCTTGAGTCTGATTAACTTCTTCTCTCTTCGTCATGTGTTCTCTCTCTCTTTGCGTTGGAGACTACTGGGCCACCAATTCATCCTGTTTAGTACGGTGTGACTATCTTGCGTGTTTTACGGTATTCAATACAGTGTGTTAATTTCTGCCGCTGTGCAAATTGGCGGTGAAGGAAAACCTTCCTCTCTTTCACCTCGTCTAACGCAATACTGCCGTGTGTTTGAAGGAGTCGAGTCTCTTTTCGTCATGTGCTCTCTCTCTCTCTCTCTCTCTCTCTCTACTTGGAGAATACTAGGCCACAAATTTGTCTTGTTTAGTACGGTGTGACTATCTTACGTCTTTTACGGTATCCAATACAGCGTATTTATTTATGCCGCTGTGCAAGTTAGCGGTGAAGGAAAACATCCCTCTCTTTCACCTCGTCTAACGCAATAATGCTGATGATGATGTACGTTTCGTGTGTTTGAAGGAGTGCAGCCCTCCGCTGCTGCTGCCCTCGCCCCTATTCCAGCGTAAATATCTGAACTGCGAACAAATGCCAGTAGCGAATAACCGCCCATCCCTCATGTCCTTCATTGATAGGATTACATATCGCCTCCCAGCGTCTCGTAAACAGTACCACCAGGTATCCACTAAGAACTTAATGCATACTGTACACCGCATGCCATACACCTATTTATAACATGAAAAATGCCGATTAATCAAATACTTGCAAACACATACACCCCACTAATAACACGAAATACCAATTAATCAAATAATTCCATACAAATACACCTCAAATACATTATATATGTATGCCCTATACAGTACAGGACACCTAATACCAAAAAGGCTAATAAGAAACCCAGGCTGATAATTGGAGGAAAATATGAAATTGTGGAGTCGTTATCTTGAAGTTAGTGTAGAAAGCACCCTTTTTCAAAAAAGAAATCCAGCCTGGACCAGATTTCCTCTTTCTTATCAGGTGTCCTGTACTGTATTGCCAATAACTGCATTGTACGTGCAGCGTGGTGAGCTTCGGCGTTGGTCGCCCAAAAACATTTCCCGAAAGCAAGGAAGAACTGCGTACTGTTTTGTATGATTTCCTACATCTAACTTGTGTCGTTGTGTTCTTGTACCAGGTACGTTGAATTTTTACTGGCTTTACCCATCCATTCATTATTAGTAATATTATTATTATCATATTTGCCATCCGACAATGTGCAGCATGAATGAGCTTCCACGTTGATCACGAATAATAATATTCCCGAAAGCAGAACACCACGGACACAAAGAAAACCTACTGTATCTATGCGGGAGTTCGCGTGTATTTTGTTTTGTTTTTGCTCCGTCTCACATTATGTGACCACATCATTTGTGCCCGGTATCTCTAGGATTTTCTATCATGCCAGACACTGGGTGTACTACAGTACAGGACACCTAATAAAAAACAGGAATCTAGGCTCAGCCTGCATTTCCTATCTTCTTCGTTTTATGAGCCTCTTTCTTATTGAGCCTCTTTCTTATTTTTCCGGGCAGAAACTGAAAATCGAACTGTTTTCTTATCGTGTACAGTACGGATATACCTCATATGAATACCGTCATTGACCGTACGTCCCTCACTGGTCGAGCATGCGTATGTTCGGCGTCCGAAATTTTCCTCGTGTACTCTTACTGGGGGGCACTGACGCCGATGAAACCGAGCTCGGCAGCGGAGTTGGAACGTTTCCGCTTTCGTCCCTTCTCCTTGCGTAAATCATTAGTCCAGGTGAGGCCGCCAGAAATATCTTCCCCGCTTTCACCCTCGTCCTCGGTTTCACTACCATTGGGGAAGCTTCCGTCTCCGAGATCACTATTATTTCTGTCGATACCTACACTGCGCACACCCAGTTCCTTCCTCCCTTTTTCGTCGCCACCCCCCTGCCACTCTTGATCCGCTCTTGCCCCTTCCTCACTCTCACTACTGCACCCACCCAGTGCGTCATCATCACCCTGCGGTCGGAGGCAGGCAGCTTGTTGGTGTCCGACTTTTCCACGCTGTCACCCTTCTCCAAGCACGCCTCGAAAGCCTCCCCCACACCCAACTTGACCAGCCGCCTTTCTCCTGCATCGATCGGCTGCACCTCATCCGTGCCCCCTGTTGGCAGACAAAGTAGAGTGTTGCATCCCTCCTTGAGTTTTTCTTGGACTCGTCTGTTGTCTGCCCGTGCAGATTGTCGGCAGAAAGGATGGCATGCTCCGTGGGCTTCACGCCAGAACCGTCTGTGACGGCAGCCTTGAAAGTTGTGCCAACCCGCCGGTTGCAGTAGTGGCACGTGCTTGACCTTTGCCCACTTTCGACGGTGTGAGACTCGCTGAAAGCCGCGGCCCTGACATGGGTGCAGTTGTTGTCGAGCCACTCGCGTCCGATCGCAATGGTCGAATTAAACGAAGAAGCCCCTCGAGCTCGTTGTTGTACTCCTCTGCGTGGAGGTGGCCGTCACATCGTGACCCCCACAGCGTGTCAAGGTTGGAAAATATTTAGGCAGAAACACCGTCTTCGCGCGCGGCGCTCTTAAGCTTATCGAACTGTTGCGTATTCAAGGCTCCCATCGTTTTAATTCACTCAATGCAGAGAGCGATTTGAGTCTAGCTGTGAAAGCCATTGGCAAACGGTGGGCCGCAAGATCTGTGTCCTGGCTCTGCTACAGTACTGTACTACAGTCTACTCTTCCCTTCTCTCCTCTATCTCCTCCTTGCGGGGATGTTAAAAACAATATGAAAAATTATATGATGTTATACGAGTATGATGTACCCAGTACACTTTTTTCGAGTTTGTTTCCGCATCGAAAATAAGCGTTTTTGTGGGGCGAAACAAAGTGCAAAATATAAAACGTCGAAAAAAAACACATACGGTCGAAAAACAATTGAATACTACGAGTGACGAGTGCACACCAGGGCATTAATTAGGTGTTGCGCTGTTGCGCTGGCGCAACATTTGGCCAAAATAACGGTTTTGCGCAACAGTCGCCGCGAGGCTAGTTACGCGCAGCGCGACACGCGTTTTTGGGCGCGCATCATTTTCTCCGCAGGCGACAAAAGGTGTTGCGCGTTTTTTTCTCGCCGGAGTCGAGAAATGTTTTGGCGGGTCTTTTATTCTTGATACTTAGTCGTAATTGGACATCGTTTAGGCTTTTTAGGCATACATTCGCCCATAGATAGCAATTTTTTCGACTCCGGCGGGGAGGGGGNTCTCTATGAATAGGATGAATCAGCACAGACATTACTACGGGGGGCCATAGTAAACAGGACCCATCTGGTATACTAAAACCTATATATTACAGTATTTTTAGTAGGCATATTTGGTCCTGTTAACTACGTTCCCCCGTAATAGGTGTCCTGGATTTCGACAGCTATAAATAATGATCCTCCAGAAAAAACTTGGAGAGTCATACCTGGTACGACGTAGCCGATATAGGTTTTATGTGAAGAACACACACGTATGGTATGCTATTTGTTTTCACAATTCAGGGACCCGGGATTTTCCTACTGCTGTAGTGCAAATAGTAAATATCACGTAGCATGCGAGGCGCGGAGCGAATTGAATGGAACCGTAGGTATAGCCTAGAGGATGCCCGGAGAAGCACCAGCGCCAAGACGAGGCCGGCCTTAGGCACTCGAGAACAATAGCTAAGTGCACTACAGTCAGTCAGACTACAGTACCCCTCGGCGACTTTCTACGTAGTAGGCAGCTGTTGACCTCGGACACGCCGAATAGATTGATTGATATTTGAGGTATTTCCTGCGAGGGCTGTAGACCATAATACAGTATTCTCCACCCGTCGAGATGCAGCACACCCAGTGTCCGTGCCGATTCCTCAATCCTAAGAGAGATACAAGCTGTGTGGTCACAAAACTACGTCATACCAGGTACTATTAATAGGTATGGGCTATATACGCGTATAGGCCAGGTCTTAACATATTACAGCAGTATGTCCCCTGGGCCCAGCTTCCACAAAAAAGTTGAAATGCCTACTTCGTACGTAGTATATTGGAAGAAAAACCCTAACCCCATACTAGTGCTGTCTGTTGTACAGTGTGTAACCAGAAGAAAGTGCTGTGCCCTTCTCGCGACAACATTGAAAGACACGTGCCGTAGTTGGGAGGGGGGCGAAGAGCGTGCTTTGTGACCCCGGATCTGAGTTACGACTAATAATATATATATGATACTTCGAAGTATGTACGAGGGAGAGAGAAAAAGGTGGGAGATAACAAGGGAAAAAAATAAAAATATAACAAACAAACAAACAAACAAACAAAATCAAATCAGAATTTCTCGGAAGGAAGATGTAATCAAGACGTTGGACTTGCACGCTATCAACCACTTTGTCGAAGCTGGGTTTTAATACGTCGCAAAAAACAGTTCTAGTTTTGCGCCAGCCATTTATCGGACAGACATGGGATACCGTGATCGTCTTGTCGCCGAGAGCGTTCGTTGGGGCCGTGGGTAGTGGGTAGGGGTAGGGGACGACAGGTCCGACTGGTATCGATAAACCCTTTTAGTACAAGTAGTACTGTGAAAAAGAGTGCACGCTTATTCCAAGTGGTTTATCGCCAAAAACGTGGGTGCAGTTGGAAATGGGTTGATTCACCTATTGAGGATTGCACCATTTTTTATTTTTTATTTTGTCCATCCCATGGATTACCTTCGCCCTTCTTTTTCTCTGTCCCTCTTTAGTCTTAACTCAGATCCTGGGTCACTAAGTAGCCTCTTCTCCCCCCTCCCCACTACGGTACATGCCTTGCATTTTTTTCGCGAGAAGATTTCAGCACTACTATCTGCCCTCGTCGACTTGCGTCGGATTCCGCCTACCCACGCCACGAAGGCGCTCTCAGCAGTTGGTTCCTTTTTTAAATGTTTTCAAATAAAGTCAAAGTATCACCACGCACGGTGGGATACAAACTCGGGTACCAATGCTATCAATAGTAGCCTTTGAAGCTGCCCACTAGTCTACCAGGGCGACCGGCTATACGGGTGCCGCCCAAGGGAATGAATGGAGACGGGGTCGTAGGGAATCAATGGCTGACGAAAGCAAGAAGGAGACGGCAGACAGGGTAGCAAGGTACCTGACTATTACGGAGGACCATACAGTACGGGACACCTAATAAGAAACAGGCTAATAAGAAACCCAGGCTGATATTTAGAGCCCTAATAAGAAATTCGGGAGTCGTTATCTCGAAATTAGCGTTCAAAGCACCCTGTCTCAAAAAGGAAAACAAGCCTGGACCAGATTTCCTGTTTCTTATTAGGTCTCCTGTACTGTACATAGTAACTATAGAACCAACTAAAAGCTGTTGGTAAGAATGGGTAATTATATACCAGTAGGTTTTTTGTGCGTACCGTATGTTCTCTTTAGTTTGGTATCGTCCCCCGTAATGGCAGGTAAAGCTTATCTGTAGCATCTGCAGTACAGTACCGGCCCTCTAACAAGAAACCTGAAATCGGGCTCAGGCTGACTTTCTTTATTCTGGGCGCGCCCGAAAGTACACTTGTTATAATGCTGCGCTTTCCTGCTATTTTGGTCCCCGAAAAGACGTTTTTCCTACTAGTACTGTACAATGAATGGTGGCTTGGGTCCACTTTCCTAAAGCTTATGCACTGACTACGCTGAGAGCTTTCTTAATTGTTTCAATTTCTCAGGCTGACGTTCTTGTGAATTCCCTTTCTTATCAGCGGGCCGGTACTGTATACAGTACAGTACGCGACAGCACTTAAGAATTTCCTATTTAAACTCAGCCTCGCGTCTTATTTCCTGTCTAATTTCAGCAGAAATGCATAATTAAGTTCAATTTCTTATTGGGCGAAGAGGAGCAAAACGCCAAATTCTTAAAAATCAAGTTCTTATTTTGCAAAGGCGTTCAACGTTCAATGCGACCTTTTTTTTCTTGAGCGGTTGTCAACTTTTTTTTCCCCATCATGGCATCCATCACTCATAATGAGGAGATATTGATGCTGAGAAGGGCGCAGCCCTTCGAAGCATCAATAGATGCTCTTCCTAATGGGTTGGGTACGTGCCCGTGGGGGTGTACCCCCCTGGTCGCGAACGGACACAAACGGACAAAAAACAGTTCTGAAAGCTGCCGCAGCGTGGCTTTATTTAAAGAATCCTTAATATTGAGGTTTGTCTGTCTGCTCGTCTGNCCATAGACACAGGTAGTGACTTCACAATACTCCATAGACACAGGTAGTGACTTCACAATACTCCATAGACACAGGTAGTGACTTCACAATACTCCATAGACACAGGTAGTGACTTCACAATACTCCATAGACACAGGTAGTGACTTCACAATACTCCATAGACACAGGTAGTGACTTCACAATACTCCATAGACACAGGTAGTGACTTCACAATACTCCATAGACACAGGTAGTGACTTCACAATACTCCATAGACACAGGTAGTGACTTCACAATACTCCATAGACACAGGTAGTGACTTCACAATACTCCATAGACACAGGTAGTGACTTCACAATACTCCATAGACACAGGTAGTGACTTCACAATACTCCATAGACACAGGTAGTGACTTCACAATACTCCATAGACACAGGTAGTGACTTCACAATACTCCATAGACACAGGTAGTGACTTCACAATACTCCATAGACACAGGTAGTGACTTCACAATACTCCATAGACACAGGTAGTGACTTCACAATACTCCATAGACACAGGTAGTGACTTCACAATACTCCATAGACACAGGTAGTGACTTCACAATACTCCATAGACACAGGTAGTGACTTCACAATACTCCATAGACACAGGTAGTGACTTCACAATACTCCATAGACACAGGTAGTGACTTCACAATACTCCATAGACACAGGTAGTGACTTCACAATACTCCATAGACACAGGTAGTGACTTCACAATACTCCATAGACACAGGTAGTGACTTCACAATACTCCATAGACACAGGTAGTGACTTCACAATACTCCATAGACACAGGTAGTGACTTCACAATACTCCATAGACACAGGTAGTGACTTCACAATACTCCATAGACACAGGTAGTGACTTCACAATACTCCATAGACACAGGTAGTGACTTCACAATACTCCATAGACACAGGTAGTGACTTCACAATACTCCATAGACACAGGTAGTGACTTCACAATACTCCATAGACACAGGTAGTGACTTCACAATACTCCATAGACACAGGTAGTGACTTCACAATACTCCATAGACACAGGTAGTGACTTCACAATACTCCATAGACACAGGTAGTGACTTCACAATACTCCATAGACACAGGTAGTGACTTCACAATACTCCATAGACACAGGTAGTGACTTCACAATACTCCATAGACACAGGTAGTGACTTCACAATACTCCATAGACACAGGTAGTGACTTCACAATACTCCATAGACACAGGTAGTGACTTCACAATACTCCATAGACACAGGTAGTGACTTCACAATACTCCATAGACACAGGTAGTGACTTCACAATACTCCATAGACACAGGTAGTGACTTCACAATACTCCATAGACACAGGTAGTGACTTCACAATACTCCATAGACACAGGTAGTGACTTCACAATACTCCATAGACACAGGTAGTGACTTCACAATACTCCATAGACACAGGTAGTGACTTCACAATACTCCATAGACACAGGTAGTGACTTCACAATACTCCATAGACACAGGTAGTGACTTCACAATACTCCATAGACACAGGTAGTGACTTCACAATACTCCATAGACACAGGTAGTGACTTCACAATACTCCATAGACACAGGTAGTGACTTCACAATACTCCATAGACACAGGTAGTGACTTCACAATACTCCATAGACACAGGTAGTGACTTCACAATACTCCATAGACACAGGTAGTGACTTCACAATACTCCATAGACACAGGTAGTGACTTCACAATACTCCATAGACACAGGTAGTGACTTCACAATACTCCATAGACACAGGTAGTGACTTCACAATACTCCATAGACACAGGTAGTGACTTCACAATACTCCATAGACACAGGTAGTGACTTCACAATACTCCATAGACACAGGTAGTGACTTCACAATACTCCATAGACACAGGTAGTGACTTCACAATACTCCATAGACACAGGTAGTGACTTCACAATACTCCATAGACACAGGTAGTGACTTCACAATACTCCATAGACACAGGTAGTGACTTCACAATACTCCATAGACACAGGTAGTGACTTCACAATACTCCATAGACACAGGTAGTGACTTCACAATACTCCATAGACACAGGTAGTGACTTCACAATACTCCATAGACACAGGTAGTGACTTCACAATACTCCATAGACACAGGTAGTGACTTCACAATACTCCATAGACACAGGTAGTGACTTCACAATACTCCATAGACACAGGTAGTGACTTCACAATACTCCATAGACACAGGTAGTGACTTCACAATACTCCATAGACACAGGTAGTGACTTCACAATACTCCATAGACACAGGTAGTGACTTCACAATACTCCATAGACACAGGTAGTGACTTCACAATACTCCATAGACACAGGTAGTGACTTCACAATACTCCATAGACACAGGTAGTGACTTCACAATACTCCATAGACACAGGTAGTGACTTCACAATACTCCATAGACACAGGTAGTGACTTCACAATACTCCATAGACACAGGTAGTGACTTCACAATACTCCATAGACACAGGTAGTGACTTCACAATACTCCATAGACACAGGTAGTGACTTCACAATACTCCATAGACACAGGTAGTGACTTCACAATACTCCATAGACACAGGTAGTGACTTCACAATACTCCATAGACACAGGTAGTGACTTCACAATACTCCATAGACACAGGTAGTGACTTCACAATACTCCATAGACACAGGTAGTGACTTCACAATACTCCATAGACACAGGTAGTGACTTCACAATACTCCATAGACACAGGTAGTGACTTCACAATACTCCATAGACACAGGTAGTGACTTCACAATACTCCATAGACACAGGTAGTGACTTCACAATACTCCATAGACACAGGTAGTGACTTCACAATACTCCATAGACACAGGTAGTGACTTCACAATACTCCATAGACACAGGTAGTGACTTCACAATACTCCATAGACACAGGTAGTGACTTCACAATACTCCATAGACACAGGTAGTGACTTCACAATACTCCATAGACACAGGTAGTGACTTCACAATACTCCATAGACACAGGTAGTGACTTCACAATACTCCATAGACACAGGTAGTGACTTCACAATACTCCATAGACACAGGTAGTGACTTCACAATACTCCATAGACACAGGTAGTGACTTCACAATACTCCATAGACACAGGTAGTGACTTCACAATACTCCATAGACACAGGTAGTGACTTCACAATACTCCATAGACACAGGTAGTGACTTCATAATACTCCATAGACATAAGTAGTGACCTCATAATACTCCATATACATAAGTAGTGACTAAGTTGCGTGAAACCTCGCTCCTTCCCCCAACCTCCCCCCGCCCCTTTTATTACCGATCATTTGTGCCCACATAGACACACGCTCCCTGAATTAGATACCCTCAGATTGTGTCCCCCTCATACGGGATGTACACCCTGCATAAGGACATAAAACACCCGCAAGTACGCGCGATCGAAGTATGTCATGTTACACTCAGCTAGCAAATATGAGTTTCGACGAAATCCTCGATCTCACAGCTGTTTTTTTTTTATTTTTGCAATATATATATATATATATATAATATATATATTATTATATATATATATGTCAGGTCAACTCACCGAACGCCCACCCAGTGCCAGACCCCTGCTCGCCCACACCCACACGAGTAGAGCCCCGTACTATTAATAGTTGGTACTCTTACTTTCTCTCTCAATCCTTCCCAGCCTCCTGTGCACTTGCAGTGCAACGAACTTACTGCAACCTCCCAACATGACGACCCTCTTTCCCATCCCCTGTCAATCACGCCAACGATTCATAACCTCTCCACAAACTCCGGATTTCCTTCGATCAATCTTAATCTTCCATATCTATTTTACTGGGAAATTTTGTTTGGGCTCCAGGAAGTGAGTGTTTGGGCCGAAAATATGCGTTTTACTCGGCCGGACAGCCAAGAACACCGGTAGACTCCTCAGGATGCTCTTACAGGTTATCGGGGAAGTTTCTGAGGTAATTGTTCGTTTCTTCAGGCTCGTGCGTAGTTTGACTGTTTATCCATGTTGCCAGTTCTTGGGACATGAGTTTTTATCGAACATAAAATAAGCAAAAATTGATAAATATTTGCCTCAGTTCTGACGAACAAGACCCTCGCCTGAAAACTGATTGGTTGCTCCAAAAATCAAACTGGGACCCTAGAAAAACGAAGACGTGCTCCAGAAAGCACTCGTAATTCTACCGGGTGGATCTTGATGAACGTGTCGGTGTTTTTGACTGTGCAGCCGAGTAAAATGTGTATATCGGGCCTAGACATCAGTTTCTGGAGCTCAACAATAATGCTTCCCAAAATATTTGGTGTACGTATAGTCCTGTGTTCAATCTGTGAGCGGATACTCCTTTTAATACGTAAGTAGTACGAGTCAACACCAGTTCAAGAATACAGTACTCGCAACAATGAGATACAACGAATACGCCACTGGTATCATACGTGCGAGGACGCATGACTACAATGCGTGTTTCTCTGTTTTTGCTACGAGCTGGTTCCAGGATAAAGCGTAACATTCCACCTTCGGGCAATAAAACAATGAATACACTGAAACTCGCAACACAAAGCATATCCACGGAACCGCATCAACAAGGCGAACACATCGGTGAAGCTGGTTTTGGCGTCCGAGCTATAGTTCGTGAGATATGGGAATTGTTCGTATTTCTTGCGGAGGCGTTGTTGTATAGGGATTTGAGGCGTCAACACTAAAATCCATATGATTTTTCTCTCGGCCATAATTCGGCCAATACGTGGAATAATTACACGCTAGACGTGTTGGTATGATCGCATCAACAAGGGGAAGCCGTCAATGACCCTTGCTTTGTTATGCGATCCGTACAAGTGTGTTATAATAAACGCCTGCTAAAGTACTAGAACAATGTATGGAGCAATTTTGGCACCTTAGGGGAATATTTACGCTTCCGGGAAATTGATTTTGCGCCTTGGTTTTTGAGAGTTGAAACACGAAATTTGGCAAAGGTTGTGCGCAACAACAATACACAACAACTGACGCCTGGACTTTTTTGAAAAAAAAAAACTAGTGCATGAGGAATGGTCAAAGTTGCGGAAAAAATCAGAAAATATGGAAAAGTGTACCTAGAGAACGAAAAAAGGAAAAAAAAAAAAAGTTCAGCCGAGAGTTTTTTCTTCGTGTTGTGACGCACAACCCTGCCAAGTTTCGTTTTCCAACTCTCAAAAACCAAGGCGCAAAGTTGCGAAGGGATAAAGTTCTGGCTGTCGCTGGAAAGCTCGTATCCCATATATATATCATACATCGAGCGGGAGTAGTGCCCGATGGTACACTATTTGCTATTTGCCCTACATCTCCAGGTTTCCCTTACTTTCGTGTCTCAGAGCAGGGGCCACATAGCACGCCCTACGTCTCGAAAGGGATGCCTGGCCAATGGTCAAATGACTAAGGCAAGCAAAAAATAAGTACCCCCCCCCCCCCCCCCGGTCCTTCTACTTAGCTCGCCTTCATCGTTACTGTGGGTGCTTCGCAATCCGCTAACCCCAGTTTTGCACCAGTAAATCCACCTCAGCGAAATTCGAGCTCACGCCGCAGCAGCAAGCAGTACAATAGTGTAACTAGTATCATAGTAATAGTCGTACTGACCTTCGTATCACTATTTGTAACAGCCGAATTGCCTCATCGAGAATTGCCTTTCCGATGATAATGAAAATCGACGAGCGTTGGGAAGGCTGAACCCTCTGCGCGATAAAAATCAAGGCAAGAGCCGTAGTGGGGGAGGCGGGAGAGGAGCCTACTTTGTGACCCCGGATCTGAGTTACGACTATTAATAGGGAGGGAGAGACGGAAGTGCGAAGATAATAAATGGGATGGAAAACAAACAAACAAACAAACAAAATGTAGTGTTCGAGTCACCGGACAAATTGTAGATCACTCATAACCACTTCCAAAAGAAACAAGTATGATCTTAGGTCTTCGTMCAACTCGTGCGTACCTTCTCGCGCTCGTCATGTGAGCTGCGTGTGCGTATATACGCATGGGTACGCGTAACATGTCAAAGAGACTTTCACTACGTACGAAGGACCCGCAAGAAATAATTGCCCCATCATTCTCAGACAGCGTCCATTTTCCATTTTCCAAGTTTTGAGACCCCTCGACATATCTTAACACAGGAAGCGAGGATTGGGCGGGGTTGGGACTTGAGAGCACGAAGGGGCATTGTAGTGCAACCCGCACAGCGCTGCTGCCCTACACCCTTCGCGTGCACAGTTGCACGGTGGCCAATCGCCAGCCGAAGCAATGCTGGTGGATAGGCAGCGATGCATCCTGTATACCCGACGAGCNCCCCCCCCCCCCCCCCCCCCTGCTCTTTCTAGCTTCCTGGCGGTCCCTAAGCTGGAGTTTGAAGCGCGATACCCTCCTTACAGACTTGTCAGTTGTAACAGCCGTCGAGGACAAAAAAAATAATCGAAGTCGGCATCGGCAGTCTCAAAATATCGAAGATCGAAGAAAATCAGGATTTATGGGCGAGGTACCTCGCCCATAAATGTCAATTCCCTTACGAGTGTATCCTCTGTTTTACGAGCCCGTCAGTGTTTATTTCGATTTCATTTTTTCGTGAATAGATACCTACCATCGAGGAACATACATTTCTCGGCCAACGTTTGATTGTGAGCGAAATAAAACTCTTAAAAACAAAAGAACTACTAACATCGATTTTCATTCTAATCGGAAAGGAAATTCTCAGGTAGGAAAATCGGCTGTTTTGTCGGCTTTTCATCTGCTGCTACTCTCTTGCAGCGGATCCGACGCCACGTATACGTACGAGGGAGTATTGATATAAGTATTACTATCAGGGCTTGTCATGGGTTGACGCTGATGGGCCGGACCGGGGTTGGGTCGGGCCGGGCCGGCCGGGCCGGCCGGCCCATCTATGTCAAGTAAGGTGGACAGCGGCCCGGCCCGGCCCGTCAAATTTAAAGGGAATGTTCCGCGGCCCGGTCTAGCTCACCAAATGTTCAGACGGTGACCCGCGACCCGGCCCAGCCCAGCCCATCATATGTTCAAACCTCCACGGCCCGGCCCGTCCCGTCTCATCACATGGCAGCGGGGCCCATGAGACACCAGCTCTACATGGGCCGGCCCGACAATTTTCATGGGCCGGCCCGTGAATGTGACGGGCCGGCCGATGGCCCGGTCCATGTATTGTCCGGTACTGAAAGGTGCATGAGTGTATGCTGACGTTAAGTGATCATGTTAAATCAAGGATGGTCGAATTGTTTTTCGACACCTCACGTCGAATTATTCAACTTCGATCCTCCCGACAGTGGGAGAGGGGTACCTGACACCGTCCCCTCCCTCTACGCCTGAACAATAACTATTTTAAACTGGACACAGGGAATAGTAGAGACTCACCCCCCCCCCCCCCTGATTGATCAAAGGCCTTCTAGACCTCGGTACCCGGCGAGTCATAATCAGGTAACTGGCAACATGTTCCTGCTGTAGTTACGGCGTTCTCCCTGAAGGTGCTGCAGTAGGACCACAGCAGAAGCTCACAGCCGAACCCTGATGCTCGGGTCCGTGCTTTTCAGGTCTGGATGTACATGCGGTGACACCCAAGATCGTACATGCCTCACCGAACTTGTACTCGTTGTTGTATGCATTGGCTATCACGATCATATCGAGATCAGACGCACCTGTATTCCAGCAAAAGCCTTGGCCCAGCGCGGGTTATTGATTCTCGGAAAACGAACGACGCATTTTATCCTAATGCCTATCGGAACGCTATCGAAGATAACACTTCGTACTACCAGGGATTACAGAGCAGGGTTACGATTGACGGATGCGGCGGTGCTCTGGCGGACTTGTTTCGTCAGAATCCTGCTTAATTAGCGCAACATTCATTGCTGGAGGCGATATGCTGCTTGCCACACTTGCATGTTTGAGGGCAGGCCGTTTGCCAACCAAGGCGAAATAATGTTTTCGCGTCCTTTTGTTTCCTTTCGTTTTGGGTGTGGATTTGTTAATCTCGCCTGTTTTGATACCACGCGCTAGGTTGCAGGGAAAAGAGGTAACATGACAAGACCGGTCGTTCATTGTCATTATCATCATCGTAAAAGCAGCATGGTGTCTGACCAGAAGTCATGTTTGGATATGAAATTCCTGGTTCAATGCGTTCATCATATATCTCTTTCCTTGCTCGTTTCGTTGCACTGAATAGCACGAGCCGAACGCCTACCTTACAACAAGAGGGCGCAAATAGCGGGAAGTAAGCTCATTTGTACCGTATTATGCGCAAGTGTCCGCGTTTTTGCCTCCGGTGGCCATCGGCTTCCGGGATCCCTGACGGAGGCCGACACCACACGGGTCGACGGCCAATTTATACCCCTGGTATACAACAATAAATTACTGTTATACAGTGCATACGTTTGGGTGCTGAGGGCTGAGCACTGTTGGTGCAAGGTCGATGTGGATGAAGAGTGCCACAGATCGTCCTAAATTATCCAGCTCAACAAAGGTGTTCAGCATGCATGTCCAGTAGAATAACTGCCAACAATGCGGTACAGCAGTCAAACAGGTTCGAGCTCGGCCAGTTAAGAACACCTTGCCACGTTCCCCACCCCCACCGTTCTCAAAAGGGGTAAAAACAACAACAACAATGTGTCGTTTTGTGTATCGCTGTACATACGATTAATGCATTCAAGTCCCAGAAGGATTCATAGGCTTAAGCTGGGTTCATACTGATTATTTTGGTAACTGCGCGTTTGCGTTACCACCACACTGAAACCGTTTTCCTAACCTGCCCGTAATAATATACGTGCGCGTTCTTTCTCGCGCGGATGGTTTCTTGCGGTTTGCCTATGTTTGTGACACAAACAATACAGGTGGCAGGATGAGATCGGTGCGGGGAGATGAGTTGCCGGAGGAACTCTCCGCTATTGGTGCCAAAGCGCTGGACGTGTCGGCGTACCGGGCGTGGCCTGTCTTGCATCCCCTCGTCAGCGCCGCCTGGACCGAACTAGGGCTGGAGACCGGCTGCTACCATGACATCGCGTTCCGCACGGGGAACTGCATCGATGAGGTACACCGCGTCCCATTTGGCGTTGATGGTAATATTGCCGTCCGTGACAAAAACGTAAAAAATATCGAGTATAGACCACTGGCACTATCAATTCACCTGCAGATTTGTTTTAGTTTTTGGTCATTTTTTACCTGTCGCAAAGATTTTGTGTGGCGTTAAGGCATTGCAACCTTGCTCAAGAGCGTTTCCTACCCCTCCGTACTGTAACTGTCGCTTCAAAATAGAGACTGCCGAAGCCATTAGTTGTTACAGTAGACCAGGTAGAAAACAGATGGGTACGTACAAACCAGACGAGGTAAACGTGCTACTGACTTGATGGTGTATTTGTTATCTTATGGATAGTCCGGCCGCCTGCACGCGTTTTGCGGTCGAACGACAACTCGCATGGACCACGGGCTCAAAACTATTTGAAAAGGAGAGACCCTTTCCTGTGAGAATCGAGGAGGCTTCGACAGTAACGGGCGAAAACTTATCCCGTTGGAGATCACAAAAAATTGCGATGATTGGTATGCATGATCAAAGTATCCTCACGACCGCCTGCAGCTCCATTGGGTAAACCAGAAACGATATATATATATATATATACTCACTGTGCAGCATGCCGCACGGTTCGAATATCAGCCATTCTACTCTCGGAGGGGTTTTGTCTCGGTTCATCTGCAACCCGGTCAGACGTGGCGGTGACCGATGTCAGGAGCTGATCGTAGCAAAATAATTGATATTAGAACGCAAAATACCTTCCGCGTTCCGGCGATGGCGGTACGGTGGCTGGTGGTCAATATCATTGTAGGTCATGAGAGTAGACTAGGGCCGTGCAATGAACGCAACGGTACTACCCCCACGAGCGCCAATAAACGGGCACCCTCGTGGCGAACCAATGGTGGCGCACAATGGTGCGTGCAATGACTTAGCCGTGGCAGTCCGATGGGCCTATATAGGGCACCGGCATGGCAGCGCCATTGCAGGGAGCAGTGCTATGGCGATGGCTTGGCGGTACCACGCCGTTACCATGGTTGAGGCAGGCTACGATAGAGGTAGCACTTTTTAGCTAAATTATTTCCTGGATGACGGCGCTCCTTGACCCAAACTCGTTGAACGCCTTTTCGGGTTTGGAAAACTTGTTGTTTTGCACGTACACTAATAGTATTAATAGTGCACACTAATTGCTCATCGGGTTTCGCTTTCATTTTTACCAAAACCCGTTTCTGGGCGAGGTGTAGAGGATCCTCAAGATAGGAACCCCAGAAAAACAAAGATGGTGCTGCACCTCTAGCGTAGCATACGTCCTTTCATGGAGCCCCATTTTGGTACAATCGCGGCAAACGACAGAGTCATGGCACTGCCGTCGGGAATGTTCCAGCATGTGCATCTCTGAAAACGTTTGTGCAAGTTTTGCACGGAAGTATACGAGCACGTGACACACGCAACAAGACAAGCGTTCAACCAGTTAGATACAGTCTGGAATTCGTGAGCTGCACATGAGCCCATCACGAAAGAGCTTTTTTTTTCTTGGAAAACCAAGAAAACGGACATCGCGCTTTGCGCTCGTGCGGCCCAGACACGCGGTAGGATAGAGGTGAAAGTGTTTGGCCGAAACCGTTTTTCCTGAATGAGCAAGCTCCTTAACTCAAATTCGCCGGACATCCTGTCTGGCGTTGACATATGTTTCATTGTTTACGTAGACCATGGGGGTACATAACTCCTCAAGTGACCACCATGAAAACCAAGCATGGTGCTCCTCTGTCGTAGAATACGTCTCCCATCACACTGTAGTACACTGGTAATGGAGCGAAGATTGCGTCATATTTTACCTAGGCCGTAAGCATACGATTTGTGAATACGTTAGTGCAGCGCATGTAAATGGGAGGACTTACAGTCGATACTCAAGCATATATATGTAATTCTCGGAAATGGCACTTGAGCACGAGCAAGAAGCTTGAAACATCCATGCGTGCATGCAAGCACGGCCAGCACGGCTACTAACCCGAGACAGCATGTGGAGAAACCAGCCCGCGAGCTAATGTAATCTGGCCGCTCGTACTCACTTTGTTTCTCTTTCATGCACCTGGATTGCCAGCAGGGTAGGTTTTGCCTGCCGTTTATGGCATTGAATTGTTTGCTCTGCTTACTGCACTGTAGCGTAGTATCTCTGTGTCGTAGTTTTGTGCCGCAGAACTGGTACCTCTCTCGGATGAAGAATCGGCACGAACACTGGGTGTGCTGGATGTCGTAGGGCAGACAGGAAGGTTTAATGTGAAGAACGCACACACTCCGACGCAGGTCGGAAGCAATCACTTGTGTGCTGGTCTCGAAACAAATGGTTCTTGCCACGACAACCGTGGGCAGACACCCACTGCGCAGAGTAAAGTAGGAATAGGCGGTCGCTACGTACCAGCATATTACCTAACCAATAGCACAGCTACGTATGGGGTGGCGTGCAAACCAAACTTTTAAAATTAACTCATTTTGCAAACCTTCATCTTGCATTGCTTGTGGTGCAAAAACAATTGCGTTGTGATTTGTTCATCGCCGGAAACCTGATTTGACCCCGCCTGACTCTCCCTTTCTTTGTTGGCAGTGTGACCCAGCTCATGCCATCCACAAGTACCTCCGGGACAAGTACATCCCCTTCGAGGATACACGGGTCAGTGGATAACTGCATCGCCATCCTCGATTTCCCTTCGTTGCGGCCATCCCATATAGAGACAGCAAGGGAAGCGCCACTGCACAGGCTTGTTGTGACGAGCACCATGCGTGTAGTATTTGGGCTGTGCGCTGACAGCTTGGGACTTTACTACTGCACACGTGATACGTTTTGACGGAAACACACCTAGTGTGTTGCAAGCAAACGGCGATTACTCCCTTCCTCGATTTCGTCCGCAATTGACATTCGGTGGCTACAACCGCGCAGGACGTGTACCGATGAGCCTGCCTGCCCTGAGATCCGAAGAGCCATGAAAATCGATTTATCCCCGAACCTGTTGTCCTAGCGATCACTCGTCAAACGTTTAGCTAGACATGTCCGATTCGACCAAAAGCCCCTGCCCACCGCATTTCTAGGTAAACTCAACCAATTATAAGTGGACGTCTTGGGGGGTTGTCCTGTTCGTACATGGCAGCACAGACGCTCTTCGATATAATTTCGAGCATATATAGATGCAGCGTTAACGTAACACCGATTCGGTCTCTTATATAACAAGACCAGGTCGATATCACCCCGACATTGTAAGCGTCCTTCTTCGTCGCTTGTTTTACCCTGCGGCCACGGAACTGCTGTGATTGTTGTTATCTGATTTCGGCAATCAGGATTCCACCAGCGACTTGCCGTACGACTTCGGGCCTAGCAACTCGTGGAACGTCAACTCCACCTACCTGAGTCCGTACGACTGGCTGTTCGGTGCGTACGCCCCTCCGTTCCTGACGGACAACTTCGAAGCCTTGGCCCTGAGTGAGGTACGGTGCATGCTTACCAGGCCCATTGTGCGACATCTCTCGACCCCGCCTGGCGAAAACTAAGTGTTATTGCTGAGTTAGGTATTGCTGAGACTTGCAGAGCGCCAGTATCGCTGACACTACAGTTGGTGTACACACAAGCCTGGCAGGTTTCACTGTTCTGCCCGAAGTTATCGGTGGAAAGTTTGTTCAAAAACAATAAAAAAACAAAACTGGTGTATTTCGAGAACCCTTATTGTGCCAACGTGTGTCTGAACAACACTCACGACTAAACCTGTATGGTGGGGCTTGCGTGTGATCAAACGACAGCTGTGGTTCTCATGGTCGTTACTCGTGCCCTCTGCTGGGTGCAGCTTTTTGACGAGTGCGCGTGGAACACAATTGCGCGTGAAGCTTGCTCAACTTGGTGCAAAAATTTGTGTATGGTGGAACAGGACTCGACGGTGAGATGGGCTGCACGCGATGCAATCGTGAAAGCGGCCCGAGACTTCAAGGTCGGCGACACCCCATCCACCATGCTCACGCTCGAGATGCTGGCCACCACGGGCTACAACAGGTGCGTCTGGTCGTTTAGAGTTTGTGTATTGGCGGGTCCGACTTGGTTCGTTGAAGAATTCTTGTCGAAGGCGGCATGCGCCGGCAAATCGTAATGTGTTCGATCGGCACAAACCACGATACATGGTACACGATACCAGTAAGCGGTTTCAAGATTCCGAGAAACAAAGTGTCGAGAGGTACCGGAGCCGGGGTAGGCTTCCTCCGCAATGTTTCTTCCGTCCTTTTGGAAATATTTCCGTGAGGCAAGACAAAGCCCTATTTACTGTAGGTGGGCGAAAACAAAACAAAAGTGGCATGGTGCAAATCTGTATTGATAACAGATATTTTCTTCCGCCCAGAACAGCAGACGACACACACCCGCAACAACCGACCAAAACGACCCCTGATATATATGAACCACGGCTCTCACGTGGCGCACGATGACTCGCCTTACGCTTTGCATCAGTCGTGCCCCGCTGCTCTGGCGGAGGCAAACGCGCCTGCTTGTGCACCGCTAAGAATACCTCGACATTATTCAGGCCTTATTACTATCGTGTGCTCGACAACTGACTCGCCGCCCCATACTGTTGACAACCATGTGACAATCAGCACCAAATAATCGAATTCACGGTCAAACACAGGGGTAAGTAGTCGTGGCGTGGATCTCTAGGTCGAGTCACAATCCGTTATATCGCCGAGGTTTGCGAAGGCAACTCTGGCAAAGGTTAATACATTTTTGGGTGCCGAGCGGCACCTGCCCTGTGCCTCGTACTACATGTTTTGTCTCTGGAGCGGTCGTACATATCATTTAGTGGAGTCGATTTGGTTTTACTCGGAAAGAGTCGACGTGGAACACGTGCTAAGATGAAAGCAATGCGTTTAAGTCACATTATTTTTGACTGTGAGAGGGATACTCAACCGATAAACTTCACAGTATCGTTGGAATCCCCCTCATATTTGTCGATGATGTCCGTTGTTGTTTAATGCCCACACGAGCGTTTACCCAGGGTTAAGCGTGAAGCGGGTTTTGTACATGCACTGTTCGTGGGACCTGGTACAAGGAGGGGCCGTAGTAGTCAGAACTCACGAAGGACCACAAACAAATACACACACACCTATCCCCGCGTGTTTGCGCAACATATTGTGTGTTCGGGTTACTCTTGTTACCCCCATAGCACTAGAATGCAGCTCTTAAAGCGATGACCCCTCAGAAACGATTGGGGGCATCCCTTCCATGGAACAAATCGAATGTCAGCGTTCGTACCTTTGCGTGGTCGAGGAATGGCGCCCCATACCCCTTCCGGACCCTTGCCGTCTCCGCTCTGAACAGTGACGGCGTACACATGACCGAAGAGGACTACGAGTTCTACCTGGACACTGACTGCAGCACGGGGGAGCACGTTCTGACGCGCGCCAGCTTCTACGAGTCAATCGTCGAGCACGCGAACAACTTCGCTAGCGGTAAGACGCGAGATCATCCGTTTCCGGTTTGACAGCGTACGCGAGGAAGCCTCGAATCTGGGTCTGGTATGCGGTGGGTCAGACCTCGGCTCCTATGGCCATACACAGGAGACAGCACAAACAAGAGTCGACTGTTGTAAGCCTTCGCCTAGACAGCACATTCGCCGCCAACGACTCAGGCGTATGAGGACTCGAATAATGTGTTTCAGCCTGACGGAGCAGCGTCAGCCATGCCGATCACAGTATACCCGACAAGACGGTCCATACTCAACGTGTTTGAAGTGGCGATGGGTTGACATTCGGATACTACAGCAGCAGCAGCAGTGGACGGTTTTGACGTGCTCTTCGACATAATTACTGTAGTTTACCGCCAGTATCAGTGTGCACTCCACCTGCAGCTCAGCATGGAACGAGTCTGTGGGAAATGAAGTGCACACCGTGCCCTTCGCCGATGCCGCCCGCACACCGACGGATCACTGACCGCCCGCTTGTCGGGTAACGGAACTAAGGGCAAGGACGCCCGGATGTGATTCCAGCCCTGATTCCAACGCCAGCCCGTGTTTTTGTTTTAT
Source organism: Saccharina japonica (assembly GCA_008828725.1). Classification (NCBI taxonomy): domain Eukaryota; class Phaeophyceae; order Laminariales; family Laminariaceae; genus Saccharina; species Saccharina japonica. The sequence continues at coordinate 227,440 of MEHQ01003534.1, read as the reverse complement.
TATTTTTGGGCATTATTGCGTGTCATTTACACCAAAGACGCACGGTGCGTGCCCCCCCCCCCGATTGCAACGTCTCGTTGTATTTTGAGCAGGAATCGCCTTGGGGCTTGGAGGCACGTTCGCGGTGAGAGTCGAACTGTACTCTGCATATGCGTTGTTCGGCGTCGTACCTTTCCCCTCCTTAACATCTTGTTGTTGATAAATACGACACATCCACGGATGGATGGCGCAGGGAAGGGAGGTGCCTGTCTTCGTTACCCCGGTCGGCGGCGGCAGCGCTGGTCCCGACCACCTGTCGAAGACGAGCACTGCCGCTCTATAGTCGAGTCCCACCCGTTGCCTTTTTTTTGGGGTTCCTAGGTGGACTTCAGTCAAGCTTATTCGAGTTATCGTGCTGCTGCTTTGTTGTCTGTGTGCCTAGGTGGAATCCAGTCGTTAACTGAGTAGCGATGGGGGGTGTACTCATGTCGTACACGGCCGTAGTTGCATGTCCATGGGGGCAAGAAAGGAGATCGGGCCATCAGTGTCCCAAACAGAACTACACGATGAGGCCCGCTTATCGTCTGTGGCACGAACAGACATGACGCGTACAGCGCGAGGGGTAAACCCTCTCGGGCGAAATACTACTGGCCTATAGAAGCTCCTCAATTGCAAAAATACCGGTATTCCTTCCTAGATAAACCCAGTATTCCATATTTCTGCATACCTGGCATTCCATGTTCGATGCACCTGGTGTTCCATATTCGGCGCACAAAATCATTTTTTCTAAACCTAGGCCATACGATTTGTTCATCTCGGTCAGCCCACGTATTTCTACTATTGTAGTTATGGGTTGGGTACTACCCGGTACAACAGCATTATAGCACGGGTCACAAGGCCAACCTTAAGACTTTCACCTTGACGAGGACCATATGTTTTCAAATCTCACGTGGTTGCGTACCCATCGTGACACGTACGTGGTTGCGGTCTGAGTATGCTCATGGTCTATAAACCTTTCAGATCGGGGGCAAGGTTCCATCTTGCAAGCGACTGGCGCTACGATAGGCGGGGGGGTACCCACCTTTTGACAACCGGGGTTTGACCACCCGGACGAGTGGCTCCGCCACTAGCTGCAAATTGGACCTAAACATAGTTTGTCCGCGTTACGTAAAACAGACTCCAATGGCGGTGCATATAGAACAACAAATAACAACAAAAAACTAGTATGAGTTTAACGCAGTGAAGCAGTCACTCGGCCGAGTGGATATGTGCAGGTGAAAACCAAGCACCTGTGCATGAACCTCCTACCGTAGCACCAGTCAAGCATCGTGGTTGCGAGTTAGTGATAAAGTTGAAGTCGTGCTCTCGAGATATTTGCTCCACGTCGAGCATGGAACCAGAGAGGGCAGTTTCGCCACCTATGTTCAGAAAAAACAAAATGTTCTCCGCCCGCACGATACATCCACTGTGCGGTATATCCACAATATACAGCGACCTGGCTCGTGCTTACGCTTAAGGGGCTGCGGGTCCTGACATCAACTCATTCGGCAACAACACGATTTGTATAGGTGCCTGTGGACTCAGACGGAAAGCAAGTGGGCTTCGATATCATCGCTGTACGCATGCTGGAAAAGCTCGAGGCCATGGTAAGCAAGAAACCGACCGTCCCCAGAAGCGTGTACGGCAGACGCGAAACGCTGCTGCATGTCGTGTCCGAGTTCATAATTGGTGTGGGCACTGGTTCCGAGGAAGTCAAAGAACGGGCCGAGTAATATGGTACTCGTTTGACACGATCGTTGCTTTGGGTTAATCATAACATAGTATTTCCCCCTTCCTTTTGGAAACCTTTGCAGCCCATGGGGCGTACTGCTGTGCCCTCGTTCGCCCGTCTCCACACCGCTCTCCACCAACGCCGACAGACTCTGCCCACCGACGACATGCCCTCTATTCGCCAACCCCTTATACTGCTATCTCTTTTCCTCCTGCTGGGTGCCCGCAACAACGCCCTCGATCACTCGTCGGCATCGGTTCCTACAGGGGGTAAAGCTGTATTACAGGCACCAGGTGCACGGCACGCGCCCAAACCCAAAGAGGGGCAAGGGCGCAGTCGTTGAGGTAACAGACCTGGAAAGCGCAGAACAGTTCACGATCGACACCGAGCACGCCGTGCTCAACATCCCGTCCGAGGTTAGTCCTGCTACTCTGACGTCACTTTTCAATCGGTTCGCTGGCGATTACGAGGGGCGGGGGGGTTAAAGGCGGGAGGTGGATGTGAGTATGATGCTCGGACTGTGATATCAAGACGCTGTTGGTGCGAGCGGCTACGCCGTGCCGTATACCCTTGGGGTTCGTGGTGTGACGCTCGCTTCCAAATGTGGCTAGAACTAAACCGTGTTGTTATCAGTGCTCAACGCACCGCCGTACACCTTCGCGCACCTCGCGCGACATAAGACGGTTACTGTATACCTGGTACTTGGTATCCTTGTGTTTTTTGTTTACTAATAGTCGAGTTCCATGCACGTATGCTGTTTGCTCTGTCCATGCGTTCGTTTCTACCCCAACGAAAGTCCATTCTGGAAGTGCTGGGCGACAGCTCCGTGGAAACGTACGGCCGCGATGACCTCTACGAAGTGTTTCGGGCAATCAAGAAATTCAGCCAGGTCAAGGCATGTAAGTGGAGTGAAGTATTAAGCCCACATACAGCCAATTTCGGTGGTACCAGCCGGCCTCCCACTTCGCCGGGATGGGCTGAAGGGGGGAGAGGGCGTTGCATGAGAGTTTCATGCAAATTATAAACGATTTTAAAGCAATGGTCTGTAATCGACCTTTCAATACGACGCCGCCTATGAGAGAAAGCCATTGCTCTTCTGCCAGTAGCCCAGCTCTGGTGTTCGGCCGCCACGGTCGACCGAGGGGTGCAGAAGTTCGCTTCCCCCGGAATACTCGAGCAGGAAACTGCTGTTGATATTCTCGAGTTTCGCTCTAGTTTTGATCAACCACAGTTTGATGTTGGTGTTGAGCTGATCCGACGTTTGGTTGTAATAATAGCCAGCGCTTACCATTAGCCCTCTTCGCTCTGGCTGTGGCTTGGCTCTCAAACCTTCACTCAGGGTGTCACCACAGCCGTGCGTCGCTGCGGAACACGAAAACCTGTACCGATAGCCGATTGTACGCGTGTTACGGGGTGGGATCCACGGTTTACTTCCGCCGTACAACATCAGTTAGCCTTCCAGCACAGCAGTGTACTATCCCAAAACACTCCACCTTCTCGTCAATAAACTATTTGTACAGTATTGTGCCATCGTTATTGAGAGTTATCGACTCCCCCTTGCGTTTGGGCTAGCTCGTGCTCTACTGGTAGCAGTCAAGCGCGTGTATCCTACTTGTTTCGACGAGTTCTCCGCGCGCCTGCCTGATGCACGATGTACTTCCGAAATTTCACCGTGCCAAGTAGTTGTGGGAAGTCCTGTCGGTGGGTGCTGCAGCACGCTCTGGCGATTTTTTTTCTGACTTTCAGGGTAATCACCTAGCGCCTGGCGTCGTTCGTCGGTTTCACATACAATTTCCCCGCGTTCACGGGATGCCTAGGGTACTAAACCGTCCACGCATTATATACGGTAGCCAAGTGAGGAGCGTCTGAAACAGTTAGGTCCATCCCTATCGCAGTCACGCAGCAGCTTCCAGACGAGAGGCTCCCCTATAGCAGCAAACCGCGCGTGGAAGTGAAGCTTCCACACCCACAGTATTCAGCCACGGCAATTCCTTCTTTCCATGCGAGACGGGGAATGACTTTGCGTTGACCGGGGCGTGTGGCCGCGCCCTGCCCTCTTGTCAGACCCCTTCTACGAGGATTCCTGGTGGGCCAAGCTAGGCTACTTCTCCGGCAGAATGAAGACAACGCAACCCACGCACCACACCAGGTACAGCGCTTTCTAGTCGATGTCTGCCTATAACACGAAACATATGATACGGCAGACCCCGAGACGAACATCCGAGACGGAATTCTCCAAAAACGAAAGGGGGCACACAGCAGACGAACAAGTATGTTGTTGACAAGGTCTCGCCGAGAACTTTCCATAGATGCGTCGCTCGATGTCCGCACCGTCGATGCTGTAAGTGAGATCGATTTGAAAATTCGTCCGTCTTGAACTTTTCTAATGCAAGTCGTGCGCGGCTACTCCCCCAGCCAACGTTTGTTTTTCCCGTTTTGTTTTTCCCTCTCTGCGGTCGTACTTGCAACTACCCAACCCTTCTCGTCGTCGTGCCTACTAAGCGACAGGCGGCGGTACATGGTTAACCATGGGCACCGCGGTCTTTCGTACGAGTTCCCATATGTATATAGCATGCCACCTCATGCACGTTTGCCAACACAACTAAATGTGGTAGTTGTGTTATAGTCGTATGTAGTGCGTCGCCTCTGTCTTTCTCGCGCACCAGTGAATGTTCTATACGTCGTTGTCGAACGTATGACGGGTGTTTATTGGAGACGCGTGCTACGATAGAAGTAGCACTTTTTGATGTTTTTTTTTGCTTTCTGAATGATCACGCTCCTTAATCCAAATTCGTCGGACTTTCGTTCTCGTGTTGCCTTATTTTCCATAGTATACCTAGCTCATGGGGTTGTTGGTCGGGTAGCACTTTTGGAGTTTTGCTAAATCGGTTTTCGGGTGAGGTTTGGAGCTCCTCAAGTGACCACCCTTATAAGGCAGAAACATCACGGTGCACCTCTATCGTAGCATTCGTCATGACCTCAAAACATCCCAGCCAGAAGTAGTGACGCGCCTTCATCCTCCTCCACATTCCTATCTCCGTAGCGCAGAATCAAACTCCTGCGCGCTTCCGTTTGAGCGCCCGTCCGTTACCCCGTGCGCTCGGTGCCTACTTTCGTACCCCCTGACGCTTGATAGCTAATCCTCTGGTGCTCGGCACATATGGCCAGATCTAACACAACCACCGCAGGCCGTGAGAAAAGAGGGGCTGATGCAGGACCAGCTCCTGTTCGCAATGGTATCACGAGGCGATCAGACTATTGTATCCGGCTCGTGACGTGCAACCCCTCGTCGCGACCTACATACTGTAGAACGGCTTAGCTCCTTCCGCCCAATTCACCTTGAATGGTTTTTTGTTTGTCAGTATGGGAGCGCTTTGCACTCGTAAAAGCCCAACACGCTGGCTCGTGCGTGTCGCCGCGTTTGTATAGCCCCTAAACCTACCTTCCTTTGTTCTCCCTTTCCCAAACATCGACAAAGACCGCCCACATCTGTTGTCGTTCGTTGACGGCCTAGGTACCACGACGGGTACAGCAACTGCACCGACGACACCTTCAGCAACTGCAGCGGGGTGTTTCTTGCCGCCTACGCAATGGTGAGCCTAGCGGGGCGACGCTATATGTGTCGGAAAGGGGTTCCACAAACCAATGACGCATGCTACGATGGAGGTGCACCATTTTTTTTTTCTGAGCTCCTAACCTGAGGAGCTCCATACATACGTCGCCGAAACATGGATTTTGGAGGAGAAACAAAGTGCTAGTATACCCGATGACCGATTACATGACCTGAGTCTACTGAGTCTACTGAGTCTACTATCAAAAACACATTACAGCACAAGAATGCAAGTCTGACGATTTTGGGTTAACCCCTTAAGAACTGGTCTCACGTGTTTGGGGACAAACTACTTGGAACTAGTGTGGGATAGGGTTTTCAGTTCTGAATGGGTTAAGGAGTCCGATTATTCGGAAAACGTTTCAGTAAAAAAAAAGGTATACCTTTTATCGTAGCACGCACCCAATGGCAATGTTGAGTGCCCACAATCTCGCAGAAGTTGTCATACGTACGCCCGACGAAACGTAAACCCGTACCCCAGTGCTCGCCAGTTGCCTCCGGTACGTGTTAAATGTACAGCAGGGGCAAGCGCACGATACCAGCGACACACACACAAAGTATTTCTCGGTATACCTCCGCGTAGTGTCGACCTTGAAATCAGGCGCGGTGCATGTTTGCCGAATCAGGTGGGCAGGTTCGTCACTGGCGTCCGTGTTTCTTGCGAAGCGACTACTCCATATGTCCAGTCGACTCCCTCGCAACCACCTCGTCCAATGCGTGGAATACATCCGCTGTCTATACTATATATTTTATCGTTTGTTCTAGATACGTATTCGGTATCGTCCACTTCGCGCGTTACCATTCCGTGGACGAACATGATGGGTTGTCGAAATTAGAACCAAGTGCTAGAGATCACGTTTGCTCGACCACTATACATTCCAAGTACTGGGCCGCCCCCAATTTCGCACGGTTGATCCTGGTCACGTCGGTGTAGGAACTCGCCATTGGTGTCCGAATCTCGAACGATGTGGCAACTAATACTACAGTAATACTGCACATGCCACTCCCCACACCTGCTCACAGGCAGGGGATTCTCTTCCTCAGTACGTTCCAATGTCTTGCATCTCCGCCACCCTCTGTACACACCACTGAACCCAGAAACAGTGAGGTTCAAGCGCTCGTTCCTCGTCGTATTTCCTCCTGTTTTCTTTCTCGTGAACCGATTATCGTGCCTGCGATACCAAGTCAACACTGTTGGTGAAGGTGTCTGAACTTATTGCACAAGCAGCCATCAAACTCTTGCGGGGTAAGGTATTCAACACAACAATCGTCTGAGCGGACAGGTGGTGGTTGTCTGCGCGAAACTCTTCCTTCAGAACCACGTCTATGTCCCACAGTCTTAACGCTGTGCCACGTTTTTGAAACGAGGCCAGATATAAGCCCGATTTATGAATCCGGGCTGCAGAAGGGACGGCAGATGTCCGATCTCGTTTTACGAATATCGCTCCACTTACCGCTGGGTTAAGAACTGCGACGAAACGGCAGCTCTGCCGAATACTAAACAGTGGTTATCTATCCACTAACGATGCCTTGTACGTTAAGGCGATACCGGCCTGACCGACGTCGTAGCTTCGGTCATGACCAGACTCTGTTTTGGTTTAACAATTGACGGCCCCACCAGCAGCACATCAGCGCGAATCAGGCTTGAATACGATGCGCTGCTCCCATCGGTGTGGATGTAGCTTAGCGCGGCGAACTACGAAATATAAAAGGAAAGGAAGCAACCAGACAGATTAGGAGCCATCGTGCAAACCAGCAGAGGGTAGTCGGTGGATAATCGACATCTGCAGTTGTATCCCGATTGACGGATGTGTTAATGGAACCCGACGGGTGATGGATTGCTTCAAGGTATAGATTGGGACACCGCCCGCTCGGATGGCTGCCTGTTGTGTGTTTCGCCCTCTGTACCATCTTGCTAATCAGACGGCCAAGGGAGAGGAGTGGATGGAGCCGTTTTTCCCCAAAAACTCGTACGCGGACAGCGCCGACGGTCTGACCATTATCCGACGCGGCCAAGGCCTCACCCAACACGTACGTGCGCCATGCTTTCCCTTGCATGATTCTCGTTATTGCTGAACCCACACGACACTGAAACATTTGGCGTCAGCAGTACACAACCTTGTCCGCGTGTTGTACGCGCACGTTCGGGCATCGCCGCTATGTAAAAACCGTGACATGTTAGACCCGTGTCGACGCCACCGTCCCGAAGGTACAGCAAACAGGCTTGGGCTAAGTAGTGAAGGGGGTGGTGGAGACATTGTTCTCGACAATACGTGTAGATGGAACACCCGCTTATATTTGGCTATTTTTGAACACGCACGCAGCTCAATGCGGCCGGTAAGGCGTATTTCGCTTTTATGCAAATGTCGCGAGCACGTCCCCTCTGGTGCCGGCAGCCTTACTGTACATTTGTGAACACTCGCAGCGGGACGTGCCTTGTAGTGCTATTCCAGCATACAACAGGAGGGAGTTACGAAAAACAGGTCAGGTCTAAGGTGCTTCTTCATTCCTGCGTGAACGGAGGCAGCGCCTACATACAACTCGTAACCGCTGAACCGGGCGATTTCGATCACGTTCACTAGTGTGTAGCTTGCGAAAGCAGCGATACAGTATAGTGTTTAGTTATTGAATCGTACTTGCGATCGTATTGCATTGTCTGTCAAGTGTCCACGACCCCACGATTTGCCACCATGCTGACTATCACCGCCCCCGTGACTTTGCACCGCGATGAGGCCGTCACGCGAAACACGTTGAGCCACTGCCAGGCTTGCGTTGGACCTCCCTCGACTGTGTGTACATGTGTTCCCTACAAATAGCCGACAGCGAGAGAAGCGGTCACTCCGACGTTTTTCGATCAATTATCTGCGGCGAAAAGTGGATAGAACGAGCAGATAGAGTGTTTTGGTGGGACTTTGTCATTTCACCCGCCATCCCCCACCACCTCCCCGATTCCGTGAACAGCCCTTGAGTTGGCTTTGCGAGCGACCGATCTATAACCCCGACAAAGAAGACCTATTGTGTGTCGTGCAACCCGTGGAAGTCAGACAGGGGCCTACATCGGCTTCTCAACCTCACCGGGTTGAACATCTTGCCCAAAACGTTCAAAACGAAAACTCAGAAAGCGAAAATCGTTCACACAAAACTTGCCGGAGGGCTCGTATGGCTCTGGACGCAGGGCAGAAACGCATGTGTAAGCTCACCCGGACCCGTGTCCGGCCGTTGTTGTACATCAACCCCAGACGGAATGGCGAAACCCCCGATTATACGCTCGCACGCAACCCCGCCTGCTACCTGTACAGGACGACTTCCTGGACGCCCTTCACGCCCAAACCATGGAAGCGCATCAATCCGTGCTGGCCGAGATCGGCGTTGCCACAGAGGACATCCCAGCTCCTGATATGTGCCTCGTGGGCGTCTACATGGGCTCAATCGGTGATTTGCACAATAATTAGATTGTTCCTTTCAATATCAGTCGACGTGAATTGACTGTACGCAGTCGTCATGGAGTTTACGATTCTTTGTCAATCGTCGTCTTGGTTAACGCTGGTCGCATTACACCCTCGTCGCCGCCAACGCTGTGTTCGAAGAGGAGCCCTCCATGATAACGTGTAGCAGTGCACACATGCACAAAATATCTCGCGATCATAAAGCACAGGGGTTGTCCCTTCTTGCACACACGCGTCCAAATCACTCCTTTATGTGTTTGAAGAAATAAACAAACGTAATCCTAGTCGTGAACCACCTAAAGCTTCATTAGCGCGAGGAAACCTCTCCTTACGCTTAGCCCATTATTTCGGGCCCACGCTGCCACACACAAGGGAGGTAAAGCGCTGAAAGACGAACAAATCACGCAGTTAACGTCCTACAACTAAGTAATTGTACCTCGGAGGGCCACGCATCGCCTAATATGTTCGTTCGGATCGAATGCCCGCTGAAGTTATGTATGTCGTTTCAACGTTCCTGTCTGCCGTGTAGTGGGATGTGACGCCATGCTTTCCTCTGCACCTCTCGTCTGGCTGTACCGCTCGTGTTTCAGGTGGAGTGCACGCCCGCCAGCCCAACTTACTCGCTCCCGGAACCATCGACGAGGTAAGCGCTTCGATGACGATTCTTGGTACACAAGCGGCGTAGATCGGGGTCCTGGTGATAACGCCGGCGGGAGGCAAGCGGACTGGCGGGCGGGGGATATTTGGAGGCGTAACGTGGTAGCTGCGAGTCAACGATTTGTTCAATGGCGAACCTGACCGAGAGATGCTTGTTTCAGAATATGGCATCGCCTTCTTTGGCTGTTCGTGGAAGATGCCTAATCCAATTTCAGCGTTGTGTGTATACGCGCTGGTTGAAGCTAACCTCGCCACCGAAACGTCCGATCGAATTCTCAAACATATGTTGTTTGTTTATTTTATACCTGGAACCTATCCACACGTGTTGCATAGCACCTTGCCGAATGTTCTGATGGGCGTGAGAGTTTATCATCTTATTTCGCTGACATTTGGGGTGTCGGGGACCTTTGTGATACTTGGATATCATGACACCCCACTGTCCGGTTAAACTAAACCCCTTATCAATACATCAATCTGTCGAAATGTTGCATCTGAGCCAAAGCTCCGACTTCAGCTAGAACATTCGGCACGGATACAGTTTGTTCGGTTGTGGTGAAATGTAAAATATATTGTTTACGGCATAGACCAGCCTTTTCTCGCAATTCCGTGGCGTAAGTATGGGATCGAGTCTGGGCTTTACGTCTTACTTGACATAGATCCTACTCGATTCGATCGGTACATCGCATGTTTCAGCGACCTTACTGACAGGCCTGCCGTGGAGTACGCTATGGCAAAACAAAAAAACACACACACAAAAAAATGTGAAGTTTCACCAACGGCAACATACTTCATGTCGTGCTTTGACGAGGTTTGCACTTGTTATGTCTCAAACGGGTACTGTAGAGGTAGGAGGTAGCCGTTTTTATCGGCTTATCTCTTTCGGTCTTTTGTGGTAGAGACAATACGCCCGTCCGATACATATGCGAGAGCATATTTTCCGGAATCCACTGTGCCAAACGTGTAACACCACGAGTCGGACGGTGCATTGTCCTCGACACGAAGAGGTGCTCGTGGTCCTCAGTCCACCTAGGTATTAAAACTTCCCTGTTGAATAGCAAGGCCTCCAAACACGAAGCGCATCGTCCGGCGCATTTTATCGCATTAATCTTAACAGGCCGCTGCCGAGCCTTTCCCTGGCTACAAGATCCACCTTGTCAACGAAGCATACGGCAGTCCTGGTGGCTGGCTCGAGGCATCTTTGTACAGGTGCGTTCACGTCCGAACGAGGTTGGTCACGCAGTTGTTACGTTACGTCCTGCCACAGAGGACGCATTTCACCATGGGCTCCTTACGAGAGATGATCAGTGCGCGGACATGCTCCGCGTGGTTCGGCATCGTATATACCGCTGCTGAGTGTGAGTTTTGTACGTTGGAACAGTGCCCTTGACTGTGGCGATGAAACGACCGCCTGCTCGTCGAATTGTTCGATCACACAACGACAGGTCTCCCGCCACCTTTACAATAGGTTGGAATCAGGACCTAAACACCAGCCAAGCGGTAGTACATCGTTTGCACAAACCCCTGCATTCTCAAGCAGTACTTCAAGCAACGAAGTTATCTTGCTGTGCGAACGCATTTCGCCATGGGAGTGATTATTGCGGCGTCCAACGCCCTTCGACCGAGTAAACCACGTCGGGCGAAAGTTCGTGTTGCCCTTTTGGGCGCCGGGCCCGTACCGGCACACACATACCTTTATGCCTGAGAATTGTTCCGTCGGAGGAGCGTCACGTTTAGAGCAAGTTGTTTTCAGCCGCTCAGAGCCCCTCGGTCAAGTGACGAAAACCCAGTTGGTGAAAAGGGGGTAGCCCCGCTACCGTACCACCAGTCCGGAGCCAATACGAACGATATGGTTTTGTGTAACCAGTAGGCCCATCGGTGATGTTAACATTCATCCCATGTACCTGTGATGGGAGTTATACGCCCGCTCTGCTGTAGATACGCATGTATTATGCTTGAGAAGCCCCACCGGCGGCAAGGTGCGTCACGGCCCTCGTGTGCGGTTTGCATTTGAACGGCCCACACTTCTTTGACAAAGCTGCGGGCTTCAGGGCTGTGCATGCAGTGAACTGAAAAGGCGGCTGGAAAGACAATTCAAGTAACCTGTTCCTAGACGCGTGCTATTTGCCTTGGAGGGTCAGCTCCTAATTATGTTGAGGCTCCCTACTCGGTTGTACTTAATATAGGAGCTATGCATTTCCCGCAAGCTGACGAAATATATATATCAAGATGAGAACAATCAAAACGGCATCTGTATACGACGGAAACAAGTAGTAAAACATAAATGACACCCTGAACGCTATAGTGTAGGTCCTCAGTGCCCTTATGGAGCCGATATAGTGTAGGTCGTCAGCGCCCTTATGGAGCCCCCCACCAGTCTGAAAGTCTTATCCCAACAAAATGCTACCTCTATGGTCGTAGCAAGGATTCTGAAAGCAGAACGCAGCAAAATTCATGGCCGTAACCGCCGTTTGCGCCGCACTGCCCGTGCCCTGGCGTGTGCAGCTCCGAACGCATGCTTCACCACTACTACGGCTTGGGCGAGGCTCCTTGGTTCACCGACGACATCTACGAAGGCTTCGACTCCAATAGTTGTGAGTTGTTCCCGTTTGATTCTGGAGGTCTAGCCTTTATAGGGGTTGTATGCTATTAATAGTGGGGTCCCGGCATGTGTTAAAGGCGACACAGCATCCAAAGACAGCCTAACCTGGATGCATGCCTGGATACCACTGACATACGCTGTTGATCTTCATCTGAGGAGCAGCACGCGAACTGTGTGCCATATACTTTTACAGTGGAATGATCCTCTTCTGTTTAGGTCCCGTTCCTGAGATAACCACCCTTGTTCGTTTCTCGCGCATGTATCATTCACTGGTTATTGGATCCCCAACGTGTTCCCCCGCCTCCTTTTCTGGCAGACTACAACTCCGTCATCGGCAGCTCCAGGGATGGCGCAAGTAAACATGTTCGCGGTCCGGCCATTGCAGTGCAGAAATACCCCCAGAGCTGTACATCGTATCCACACGACGCCACCACGCTCTGAATGCTTGCATCATCCTTGTGATGAAACACGCCTACGTGGTGGTGGTGGTGGTGGTGGTGGTGGTGATGATGATGGTGATGATATGACTCTTCACGACAATATGTCGGGTTTGGCATTCCCCGCTAGGCGTCGACTCTACCGTGCACTACCCTGCCCCTCTCGGCACCACGAACGATCTAGGCCAAGATCGCGCGACCCATCAGCTCTCGGTGACCCCGCTGAAATATCGGGCTTTGATGCCCATCTCGGAGAGCGGGGGGCGGGGGAAAGCGCCTGGGGGCGGATCAGTCTGCCCCCGGGAAGGCAGGGGGTCGTAAAAACAAACGGACCCACCCGTACGATACAACAGTACCATAATCTTCGCCTACTGTATATACTAGAGTACTGTACTGGTGTGCTGCTGTACCACATGGTGGGCGTATTGGTTGCTGGGTCGGCGATTGAGTGGGTGGATGGGTGGGCGAGAGGGCGAGGGGGTTCGTGGCTGTAGATGGTTGACGTGTTTATCTGCGTGTTTCGTTTTTTTAGTTTACATAGGATGCTGTGGTCCACAAACTGCTTACACCTCCTGTACAGGCTGCTGGTGTACTGCTGTAATGCATCGTGGTGGGTGTGGGTGGGTGTGGGTGGGTGTGTGGGTTGGTACGTGGTTGACTGCTTTCATGGCTGTGGGTGGGGGTCTTTGTGTTTTTGTGTGTTTTGGTTTGTCCGCTACAAGAGCTCTGCATGGATGCCGGCATAGTGTTTCTATTACATCAGAGCCTGGTTCGCGTAAGGAGGTGGGAGTTGGCTCTGTTCGTTTGACTGGTTTGGTTTAGTCCACTATTCCGGCCCCGCTCTGGCATAGTTCAGCCTACTACTATCACATGTATTTCGACATCGTTGTAAATCGGATCACGTCAGTTGGCTATTGATGCTCTGATTTCGGCGGTGCTTTACGCGGCCCGCGCTTACCTAGGTGCTGGGATTAGCCCCATCGTTGAGTAGGACCGTATATAAGGGGTGGGGGTCCCCAAGCAGTCATCCTGCTCTCAGCCAGATTCGACCTCGTCGTGGTATACTGCTGTAAGTTGTACGCCCGACCGTATTCGGTACGGAACAATACCATGAGTTGTGACTTTTGTTTTGTCACTGCGAAGTTCGTTTGACTCTTCTAGATATTTCGACCATTCTTCGGTTGAAGTGGAAGAGCAACGTTGGTAGCATTTCGCCACTGCCGTGTGATATAGGTACAGTACATTGACGTATAGGAGGTGGTATATGTTTTACAATAATGTATGCTGCGGAAAATGTATATCCTCGTCGTGGTAATCATAAAAGCACAAACTTGTTGGCGAAAATGATCTTTGGTTCGGCCATTATTGGTGATCCTCCCTGCGCCGCTGGTGACGTTGTCCCCACCTGCCATGCCGTGCTGATATTATATCCTGTAGGGCTGACGTTCGGGTGGTCAGGGTGAGGTTCACTACCACAGTGCCTCTTAGACGGCTTCCCAAGAGGCTACCCTCAGCATGGCCCGACGCGTTGACGTACGGCTCCTGGGACCTTCCCCCTGTGTTTAGCTGTGCCGGTCCCTCCTTCCGATACATGGTAATTAACAGTTGATAACTAGATGGGATGGAGGCGCGGGAGTTTGTTGTGTAAGCAGGCAATCACCGTAGCGAGCGAATACTCAGAGACCGCCGGTGTGGCAGTCTCCGTGTGGCAACCGAAGGGTTACGTGTATACATGCGTCGTCAGCTTGGTGTTATCGAAGGGTCGAAGGGCGGCGGCCCTGGTGTCGCCAAGATATCGCACAGGTGTCTACGTTGTATACGTGCATTCCACGTGTGGTACTGAAAGGGGATTAACTGGTACCTGGTGTCGTACGGAAACCATGCACGAGTTTGTGCATTATAATCGCTTTTACGCGGAACACTAGAAATGTCAGAAGGTTCCACCTTCACCCGGCTGCTATATCAAGCACGGCAAACACCCGGTCCCACCAATGCACCGAGCTAAAGTAGCTACCATATGAAACGGGGTCGGGGTTCTTTATTCGTTGTTCAAGAGAGGGCCGTGAAAGCCTCGATTGCCACTGTAGATCTAGGATAATTTCAGGCAAACGGAATTTAAGGGTTGGGTTTCGTTGGATGATGTCTCCCAGACCTACGGAATCCTACGTAACAGGTACAGGTCGTTAACGTAGTGGAAATCTTCCTATTGCCAACAAACTTCAGCTTATTGTTGGTATCTCCTCTCCCTCATGTGTAAGCCGATCCGGCGTCTTGGCCAGTTCGTGGCCAGCCGCGTTCTCCTCTAGCAGCGCACGGAGCATACGGTTCCCTGACTCCGGCTCAATCAGAATGATACCGCCGGTCTCAATTAGACTGATCAGGCCCACTGCCTCTTCCTGGTTCAACGGTTTAGTCCCCACTCTCATGGTTTCCGCCCGAATCTCGTCACCATCGCACGGTCCTTGTTTTAGATCACTGGACACCGCACGGTGATGGTCTGAGATTACCTCCTCCCGACCCTATAGTGGCATCGTTGGGGCGGACACAACGTCGTCCGTCCCTCCCGGCTCCGGTTTGTTCCGGTAGCTGGGGTGGCAACGCTCACACGTCACGCGTCTTCTCCCGCGTCACATCTCGCGCCTCCACACGTGTATAGGTTAGCGTCTCAGCTGAGGGGCGTCCCCTTCCACGACAGCAGGGGTACGCGGCTCAAACGTGCAACCCGAGGTTTGGCGCGGCTCTCTCGGTTGTTCATCGCGTTGTGACGCATGCTATGATAAGAGGTGGACCATGGTTTTGTCTGAGGCGGGGTCACTTGAGGATCTCGATACCTCGCCTCAAAACGGTTTTCGTAGAAAAACAAAAAAGCTACCCGATGAACCATCTCATGGACTACAGTAAGTACACTAATAATTATATTGCAACACAAGAATGACAGCAGTCCGACAATTTTGGGTTTAGGAGCCCAGTCTTTCCATTTCACATTTCTGCCAAAAAACGGTATACCTCTGTCGTAACAAGCGTTTTGTGCGTAGACAATTCCTCGAAGTTAGTGTTTGGGCCAGTTATATGTGGTAGCCGTGAAAGTTACTATAGACGCCATGGAACTACAGTAGTGCGCCCTCCACCTTGGCCCTCTACCTTGGCCTATCGAAGCTATCACATAACCGCCTACGTACTACAGTAGACACATATAAAACTTCACAAATATCGGCATATCCGAAGTTTTTCAATGAAATGTATGCATATTGAGTTTTGTACCGTCGTCTGATACGGCGATAATATCGCCATGCATGGTACGCACGCGTGAGATATCGGCTTGGGGGGAAATGTCCCCAACTCGATATTTTGTGTTCCGTATCTCGAGCAAAGATCCGGAATAAGTGGAATTCATTGGACAAAGAGTTCGAATGCGTGCATGGCGAGCAGATAATCAGGGGTGCACGAGCTCAGCTTCCGAGCTCGCGCACACAGACACATTCCAAAAGCGTGCGTGCCAGCTGCGACCGTCTACCGCCCTATACCCCCAGAACGATAAATATGTCTAGCAACGGCAGCGACCGCGCGCTTGGCGCGAAGATAGGGTATACCAACATCATTGCTGGGTTGAACCCCATCGCGCACTGGTGGAGTGCGCACATCTGCTTCTCCTCTTCTTCCTCCTGCTCCTCCTCTTCTTCGCTTTCATCATCGTCATCGTTGGGTCTGAGAGTTTCCTAGTTTCCTCTTCGGCGGCCGCGAGTAGTGCACTTTGTGTTTTTTTTTCGGATGTGCCGCAGCACTATTATTAATAGCGCGCAGCACTAGCGCATATCGGGCTCGTGTTGCGGCGTCGCGCATGCCGGATGCCAAATTCATAGAGTGTTGCGCTGTTGCGCTAGCGCAACATATGGTCAAAATAATCGTTTTGCGCAACAGTCGCCGCGAGGCTGGTTGCGCGCAGCGCAACACGCGTTTTTGGGCGCGCAATATTTTTCGCCGCAGCAAGGGCGCACAAAAAAACAGTTATCGACACCACACACCCCCCCCCCCTATATTGGAGGGAAGAAACCGGACCATTGTGATCCCAGAAAACAATAAGTCAAGTGTTTTTTTTATTTCCCCCCCCCCCGCCCGACCAGAAAAAAACAAATAGGGGGGGGTCTCTAAAACCAAGTTAAAAAAGGGAACAAAAAACGAAAAAAAATGGTTTTTGCTCATTTCGTCCTGTGATCACAGCGATCCGGTTTGTTTTTCATTCTGACCTTCCTAGGTGTGTGGTGTCGTTTTCTTTCTTTTTTTGTGCGCCCTTGGCCGCAGGCGAAACAAATTGTTGCGCGTTTATTTCGGCGAAATTGGTTTTTGAGGGTCTTTTTTGCTTCATAATAAATGTCTCTTAGGCCCCTTATCGTATTCGTTACAGTCGAAGGCCCTCCGGGGGCCCCTGCGGGGGGCTTGCGCGCCTGAGCGCAACACAACTTGCGTCGCATGTTGCGCTGCGCGCAACAGACGCCGAACCACAAATTAATGCCCTGGTGCACAGTCAGTCTCGCTGTTGTATGGCAGTCGAACGAGAGAGGTAGCAGCAGCAGCAGCAGCCAATGTTTCATGCCCGTGTACCGTGTGCCGTATGACCAAGGCCGTGTGTGCTCTCGTAACTGTTTTCGGTCCGCAGTTGAGTATTATACCCGATCTGTAGCCGTACAAATACGCCATGTTAAGTTTTATACCGCGCAAAATGCGACTTCGGATATGTCGATATGTCTTTATCTGAAAAGAGTCCAAATGTATGACCATACAGTCGAGGTCCATCTATAGTGCGGGTTATATAGTGCGGGTGCCCGGTATAGTGCGGGTGAAATCGCTTAGCACAACTTAGACCCCTCAATAGTGCGGGTGCCGCACTATTCGGGGCACCCCTCTATAGTGCGGGTTTGGTACCTCTCAAGGCCCTCAATAGTGCGGGTTTGACGTCACTCCACGTCACCACCCGCCTATTGATGCGGTCAAACCCACACATTTCTCGCCACACAAACCTACCCCGACCAGCAGCAGTACCACAGGATGCCGTGTGCAGCAGGCGAACTCTGCCGACTTAGTAACCTCACACCAAAAGCCCCCGACGGCCACCATTACCGAGAAGGATGTGGCGGCAGACTGCACGGTATATGCGGCGAGGTGGAGGAGGAAGGCGAGAAAGAAATGAACCGCCTCTGTCCCGCGTGCTTCACCTCCAAACAAGCCTCTACGGCTTCCGCGGGTAAAAGCAAGGCGCAAGATACGAGATTAATGCCCAAACACACGAAAGCGGGAGGTGGGAAAAGGGCGGACAGAACTGCGAAGCGCACGAGGTTGAGTCTGGAGCAGAAGATGTAGGTCCTGGCCGCTCTAGACAAGAAGTGTTCTCAACAGACCGTAGCAGACAAATTTCAATCGAGGACCAGGAGGATGTCGTGGAGGCGGTGCCGTTGGATCAGGCGGAGGACGTGACTGCGGCCCTCAAGGGCTTGGCGTTGGAGAGAGACGAGCCTTCGGACAGCGAGGGTGAGGAGGAGGAGGGCGACGACGAGGACGGAAGCATGGGAGGCGGGGGCGCTGAGCCACCCCCTTACGCGGAACTTTCCCAACACTTCGCTCCTCTGGAAAGCTACGCGGCAGGGTGCGGTTTGAGCGAGGCTAGCTACTTACTCAAGAGAACAAGGATGTTGATGATCGAAGCGCATGCATCGAAGCCATCGCGGCAGGCTGATGTTGGGGACTTTTTTTTTACGCGTAGAACAATGAGCCGTCCCTCACGTAGTTAATGCTGTAGTTTGCTAGGTATCGGATCGATCTGGGATGTGTCTCATTTTGAATGTGTCTTGAATGAGTCAATTGGTTGCGAGTTTTGCTTTGCCGTGTTTTTGGTCTTCCTGCTTTCAAGCCGCCTAACCTCAAAAACGTAGATGGTGGCGTTGTGTAGAGTGGAATTTTCTTGGAAAACCTGAGGTAAAGCGTGCGGGAAGTAGGAGATTTGGGGTCCTTATTTAGTTTCTCTTTTTCTTGGAATGTCCTCCCCCTCTGTTTTTCTCCGTGGGTGTCTGGGTCGTGCTGAAAGGTGTTCCTTTTGTTTCGTGGACGGACGGACGTGTTTCGTATTTGGCAAGTTCAGGTTTCATTGTGTAGCCTTGTGGTTGTTTTTGTAATGTACAAGCGGAATGTCAATGCAGAATGGAACAAGGAACAACAACAGGGCTGTGCAAATAATTGCGTAACATGACATGGACCTAAACCCCTGTCATCTCTGTACAGCAGTACTCGTATAGGATGTGGTTATACCGCTGTACAGTGTACAACATTTGCAACGTGCAGTTCTCGTCTCACCCGCGAACGGACGCGGTTATCTACCCGTCGAGATACTGCTGTATTACTCTTCTTCCGCCCCTCGCTTGTTACATGCAGTACGGTGCCACGCGCATACAGTAACCCTCGTCGTCGGCTACGTCCTATGCTAAAACCCAGTGATATCGCGAATAGTGTGCCTACCCGCACTATTGAGGGTTCCGAAAACCTGAATAGTGCGCCTACTCGCCCTATTCAGGCCCAAATAAACATAGTGCGCGCGCCCGCTATAGTGCGGGTATTTTCGCCTGTCACATACCCGCACTATAGAGGGACCTCGACTATATAGATTTTTACATCGGTCTACTGTAGTGCAACCATGTTTATCGTGATCTCCATATTAATTTCGCGATTGTCGCCACAACACCGTGAACGCCCATTTCCAGAAGACGAGCCGCTACGTGTACTTCGGGGCGACGATGCTTTCGAAACAAAGGTTACTGCTGTTGCATTCCAGCGCCGAATGTGCGATTGCCATCGTCTTCTATATAGCATCTAACGGAGTTTCCGAACAATCGCCGCTCGGGTGCCCCGTGTCAGAAATTTAAAATAACGACAAGTACCGTCGTCTTGCAGTACCTCCAGGATAATCTCGGAGCACGTTTAAACAAACCCGGCTACGAGTGCGATGCTCTGCTTTCTGTAAGCTGCTTGTACTGCTTACGTTTGTGTCTCACGAGTTGCCGAACAAACACACGAATACACATACCACCGTGTTACCCTACGAGGTATAGGGTATACGTATCTCTACCCCGGAACCGCGTGAGGATTCGACTAAGGTGGATTGTGTTTCCCCGTGAAATGGGCACCCTCCCTGTCAAACATCAGACTACCACTCTCAAACACACGACTGCACCTTCTGCTGCAGGAATCATTGTGGTTTCAGCTGGACCGATCTCGCCTGGCAACCCAGCTCCCAAAACCCGCAAACGAAATGTTTCCATACTGTCTACATAGCGACTGGTGTCACCAGCCCTTGTGTAACAGACATATAACGACCAATACACAATTTGCACTCCACGGCACCCCACGCTTCGCCTGGTAGGCTAAGCACTTAAATTGGCATACTACCAGCTTTACGCGTTGCGGACGCCACAGGGTCGAATGAACACTACACAACATACACACCACGTACATACTGAATAGGACCCTCCTGATCCAGTTTAGCAAACAGACACCCACAACCACACAACACCTCCTAATACCCAATTATCTGGTATGTCGCGACACCCCACCTATGTACGGTCAACTTCAGGTTGCCCGTGTAGGTGTTCCGGTCAACACGGGTTTCGGCCTCCCGGCGGTGCCATTTGAGGAAACGCTGGAACAGGTGAGGCAACAGCCTGCCCAGAATGCAACCGACGCTAAACACACCAGCACCGAAACCACAATACAAAATTTCACCACCGGTAGCAACAGCCATGTCTAGGGCCTACAGCGGAAGACCATATAAGCTACCGGTACAAGCACAGCACATGATACACGGCCACAAAACACAGATTGATATTCCACGGAGGAAACACGCTAGCTATGCCGTCTCCCTTGATTTCTGCCTACCCCGGCCACCCCGTCCCCAAACCACGATACCCTACGCCGTCAATATCGCCTTTCTGTTGTTCCACACGATTCCGAGCGACTCCGAGGTCTGCCTGTGAAAAATCGACACAGCCAGATCATAGAGCAGTAAATCCCCCGCAACCGCCGCTCGGATGCCCGTGCTGCTGTGCGCCCATCGCAGCAAGGTCTCGCGCTTCGCCGACTGATGCCCTCGGTTTTCCGCCTGGTTGCTGATCCAATTTTCCACTGGGCTGACGACCTTGGCATCGAATAGCCGCATGGAGACGTCCCACTCTTCAAAAATCCCCACGGCGTCGTACTCGAGGAGTAGGTTCTAAGGGGAAGGGGTGCGTTCGGGACAGGCAGGGGATGGAGGAGCGTTTGAGAGGTGGACAGTGGTATGAATGGACCCCTGAATCGCGTTTGGAATTGACAGGAAAAGTTTGGACTGTTGTTGGGCTGCCCTCAGTTTGAGTACCGTATTTATGGACACCCTCGGGCGAGTGGTTTTCCACCTCCCTCCATATTGGACTTGGAACGAGGAGTTCGTTGGCTCAGTGTAGCAAGCAATCCCCCATGCCAATGCTTATCGCGAAACCAAATAAAAAAGCTTTGAACCTTCACATTGAAAGAAATTACGGTATGACAGCCGCTGGACGGAGTGGGTCTGAGCGGGGGGGAAACACACACGAAAGTTAACCGTAACCCCCGCTACAACAGTATAGCCTTGTGTCGTGCAGCCACCCGTGTAGAATACAACGTGCGCGCACTTCACAGCCTACCAACAACGGTACAGCCCCCCCCCCCCCCCCAATGCCCGTCACCTCTGCGTATGCTAGAGCACTCCAGCCCCCCAACGCGTCGAGGGTCGTCGGCGGCAATCCGTCGAGCGTCTGCTGGCAGAACGCCCCCGGTGGGCAGTACGAAGAAAAGTTCAGCTGGTAAATTGCCTTGCACTTCCAATCCTCCTGGGCGAACTCCAGAAGACGTTTTGTTATAGGCTCCGGGTGGTCCGATAACCCGCACCACTGCCAAAAAGAGCAGCCATGGTTAAGGGGGGGGGGCGGAGGTGGGGACGGGAGCACAGGGGTTACTGAAGGTAGCCAGGGTTGGTTATTCTCGACCTCGAACGGTGTGAAAAACAGGCTCGAGAAGGCGCTCTTTCGGATCCGTCTTGCTAACATTCGCACTTTTGTTTTCGCGGACTCCGGTTGGGATAGACGTTCGCTACTATAAGAAGGGTATATATGTAGTGCTTCGGTTGACCGCCTTGCTTGGAGGGCATCACGCGGAAGCTTTATGACAACATGGAGTGCCACCTAAACTTTCTGCGTCGCCTCAATTGAAAGCACCCTACGAGTATACTTCACCGAAACACAAAAAATTGGCCATAGGTTAGCATAAATAATACCACGCCCTAGGCCTATCGAGTAAAACAATGGGAACCATAAACGGTCTTTGAAGCGGTACTGCGGATTTCCTCGGCTAAGGAGGCCTGTCAATCCAACCATTGTTTAGGTCCAAACCTTGCTACCCCCATCGCAGGAGGCGTCGATTACAGGGGTCGGCGTCACCCCACCCCCGCCGTCTGGTCTGCTCTAAACCCGTGCTCTGGATAGAGGTCTATGGGTGGCGTCCTATGGGCGGTGAGTCTTGCAAAACCGGGTATCCTACACTTGTAAAACATCTGACATATTCCAAACCGAATCGATGTTTTAGCGTTTGTGGCGCATCATGTCGGTAGCGGTGTCCAGGCGACGACCGTGCAACCCGTACGACCTGTCTCCGGGGGGGGTGCGACGGCAGCCACGGCACGGTGAATGTTCTACAGAGCTGGTGTTGTGGCTTCCACAGGGCACCACCTAATATGGTCACAGTCCCACTTCGAAGTATTCTGGTAAGGATTGCCGCCTTTGTAGGTGCGGCACCAGGTGAGTTTCCATGCAAGGTGACCACATCCACAAATACCGCTATTGCTGACTGTACAGTTGAGATTCACATTAACTGTCGCCCCGCTGACATCTAAAAAAAGACGAAAATGTGTTTCTATGAATTGTGTTCAGCGATGTACTCCTGCTCCTGCTCCTACTCCTACTCCTACTACTCCTACTGCCACTACTATTTTTACTACTACTACTACTACTACTACTACTACTACTGCTAGTACTACTAGCTGAGGGTGAACGTCTGTACACGTGCGCGAAGGGTTTAGTTCAACTATTCACAGAGCCTTTACCCCTTCTCTATAAGCCCTTCGCTGTAAACGTCCCCAAGAGAAGCGTTTGTGCAAAATAAAAGTGAATCCCCCCGTAACATATCCCACCCCGCTCCCTGGCACCCCAGCATCAACGATACACTGCACCTCTTGTCACTGATTCGATTCTGCGTGTGCACCTCACCTTGTCGGGCCGGGCCTGTTTGTCGCCTGCATCGGGGCAGTAGAAGAAGGCCGACACCAATCGATCGATGGGATGCCTCATCATGGTGAAGTAGTGACACTGCCGGCCGATCGCTTCCATGGGTCGTCTTCCGTGCCAGAGGGTGAGGAGGGGGTGTGCAATCAGCGGCGGACGTGGTGGAGGCCTTCCTTTTAATCGTTTTTTTTTAATGGAACCTACCACCCCCATGGTGCAGGGCGTATTATGTCAGCCTTGGATGAACGTTGTCAAAGCAGAACTTGTGTTACACCGGAAAGTACCCCGGAGTGATACTATTTCTCCGTCGCTCGCACCCAAATTTGATCGACAGGGCTACAGGAATCCAAACCGAGGATTCGATCTACAAGTTCACAACTGACTTCACATCGTCTGAAACAGGCAGAAGATAGCTGACAAAGGGCTCTTTGCAATGTTGTACACGGACTAGAATATACTGAAAGGGAGCTAACAGTAGATGTGCGGCACCATGATGGCTTGCATAATCACCTTGTTATCCTTGGCGACTGCAGCGAGGAACATGCCCGACATCGCTTTATAGAAACAGGTACACCAAGCACAAACGTGAGCTAACAGTGATCTCAACACCCCCGACTCGACTGTGATTTAGCCGAGATCAATCAATACTGGCGAGATGAGACCTCAAAACGCTCTTAACTCCTTCAGGCGACATGTCTGTCTCGCGATTGCGATGTGGGAATACATCGTTGCCACTTTGGCGCGGTGTTCCAGGTGCCAACCTTCGCCCTCTCGCCACCTCTCCAATAATCCCCTCAATAAACCCGTCATGGAAGTTTCTTTTATAGAGTGCTACAGAGCGCATTCAATTCTGACGTGTAGCAAAAACATTTGCCCAGATTGTGTGCTACCCGCGAGGTTGGAATGTCTGGCGAGAAACCCCATATAATCTACCCGTCTAGATAGCGTAAAATACCAGCTACGCCCAACCTTTTGCTACGATGTCTTACACACATGCAACATCGGGATCAACTTACACTTTGCAAACGGTATTTTGTTATTCGGGATGGTGTGGTGCCCCTTATATTACCCGGTCATCGCTCATTCCCAATTATAGTTTTCTGTGCGATGCAATAACGATGAGGCCCACAAAGCGCATACGACACGACGCCATAATCACACGCTACCTGAGTAGTTCGACGTATCCCACGATTACAGAAGAGTGATGCAGCGCGTCGAGGCACGGTTCGTGTGTTCCAGGTCCAATCACGCAGAGCCCTGAGGGGCAACCGGCAATAGCATTAGACGAATCACGATACGTGTTGGTTGGTGAGGTTGGGACTCGATACGTTTCAGCCGTAGTGGGGGAGGAGGGAGAAGAGCCTACTTCGTGACCCCGGATCTGAGTTACGACTAGGGAGGGAGAAAGACGGAAGTGCGAAGAAAATAAATGGGATGGGAAAAATATATGCCTAGGCGGCAATGGTAGGAGGGTCAATTGAAAGAGGCGTACGACGATAGGGGTGGCACGTTTTGGCCAAACATATTGTAATTGGCCGGGATCCTCGACCCCACATCGTTGGGATCCCGTTGGTGCTTTTACAATGGTTAGTCGTGAGATCCTTAGGCCTTGGGATTTGCGCATCGAGTTGTAATTTCATTATTTATATAAGTACATATTCTGGGCGAGGTACGACGCATGCTATCTTAAGGTACGAGAGGTTGCATCATGTTTTGTTTCTGAGGGTGATCACTTGAGGAGCTCTATACCCCACACGAAACATTTTTCTGGAGGAAAACTAATAGTCTACCGGATAAACAACCCCATGGCCTCAGCACACAATGAAAGCATATTGCAGTACAAGGGGGGAAAAGTCGGAACCCATATTGGGTCAAGGAGCCCGATCATTCAGAAAAACGTGATTCAGCCCAAACATTCTATCGTAGCATGCGTCGTACATACAGAGATTATCAGAGGGTTAGAGCCTAAGGAGCTTTCCGTGCTGCCCTTAGCGTGGCAAGATTATTTTTGTCATTTATTTCCAGTCGCCCAGGGCCACTCCACCGAGTCCAGTGATCATCATTTTCCGTCACAGTCTGGAACTTCTCCGTGTTGTTTCGTTCATCCTCGTGGGGTTAGATAGTACGCTGCACCAAACACACAGATTAAAGTTTGAGTTTAGGTGAGGTACAGAGAGTGGCGCACATGACGTAAGGAAATTGGGGGTACCCCCCCCCCCCCCCCCAAAGTAGTACCAAGTTTGCGTCCAGCTATCACATCTTCATGGTATCTGCTGCACTGTCCTCAACCCTATATTTACCCCTCTCCCGGATCAAGGAAAAATACACGCATTCAGCACGACACCCCGAACTGTGAATGGGCCCAGTGAACTTTCGTGTCAAATATATACGAAACTACTTGGACAGTGGGGAAACACATCCCTCAGCCAAAAATCAACACCAGAACGACCGGTCGTTAGGTCTCTCTACCGAAGCACAGCAGTCCTCCTGCACCTGTGTCCAGTGGTTGCGGCCTGGGTGCACTACTGGAATAGTTGCTCTTAATCCGCCTACAGAGCCCCGATTGTCGTGTTTAGCTTACAGTAGTAGGTTCACTCGACACAAGAACGCCTACACAGGAGTGCCGTCGCTTACCGGGGTCGGGCCCGCCGACAGACGCGCTGGCCGCCGTAAGCTGACTTCTTATTGACGTACCCCCGCTCTTCACCATGTGGTGGAACATGGTGCAGTGGGCGGGGGTGTCCGTCTCCAATGAGTTCGTGCCCCGAGGAGACGCGAAAATCTGTCGAATGCAAACGCGAGGCAGGGTGTATGAAGCGCGACGGGCCAAGACAGGTGTTCATCGGCGAGGAAAAGGGATTCAAGCGGCGGTTTTAACGTGCTGTGGTGATTTTATCTTGGTTGTATGGACACAATCACGGCCTGGCACTCGTAACGCTGCCCCAGCAAGATCTGAGCAGGCCTGCAACGCCTTACCAAGAAGATGTAAGCCCAGACCTTCAATCCGCTACAAAGAACGGCACGGAGCATCAAATGCTCTACGAAAGTGGTGCACCAAATGTGGCCGAGAGGCTTGTGGAGTTCCAATCCCCTTCCAAGGTCTGGAAACCCCTCCCGAAATCTGGATTTTAGAATATATATATAGTGCAATACGATGAACAACGGCATGGCCTAGGTGCATAACAAAACCAAATCAATAACAAAACTAGGTACTCTATCACAGGGATATTGTGCAATTCCTTAGTTGAGGAGTATACTATTAATAATACGGGGTCCATACGACAGTAACTAGGACCTGCAGTGCACACATAATAATACCTATTTACCTATTTATAATACCAATATTTGGTTCTATTTACTAGTGTTTACTATGGTCCCCCGAAATAACAGTACTAGACATTAATAGTCACTACTACTGTCGTCAGTATAAGTCAACAATAGTCAGTAATGGACTATAATAGTCAGTAATAGTCAATAAATACGTAGTTGCTCACAAAATATTTTGGCAACATATTAGATACACCTACCGAATCAATCGTCGGAGGCATCGCCTGGGTGCTGCCATGATGCGAAATATTTGAGGGGTCTTACCACCAAAAACACAGCAACGGGTCGCATTCACCCGCGAACTCGTTCTTCGAGCACTCCAAACACTAAAGGACCTGACACCTACTGACACATGGACCGGTACGGTTGCATCTATTAGTGGAATGACCTGCTGAAACCAACCAACACATGGCACGGTGCGGTTGCACGTTTTAGTTAGTGTAGTGACTGGGGCTCTTAGTTTGAGGAGCACTACTAAATCATTGGATCTCACGCAATTTGTTTCTTCGAGAAACTACGAAAGACGTCGGCTAGAGGTACATGCTAACCTGGGGCTGGATGGTAAAAAACGCAAACTTATTCCAACGGACACTGAGCCGTTCCTCTCGTAGACGAGGAGCGTGTTTGTCTGCCGGACATACGTCGACTTTAGTGTCGTAAACCTACCGTAGCAGGCGTGCACTGTTCGTCCCAATGTAGTGTTTTCCTCTTAAGGTTCGGTGTCTTGGCAAGAGACTCGCCGCAACATATATATATATATATATTCCTACTCGTGTATAAAACAATATTGTTGATAAACCTGTTACGTGATTGTCAAGCTCAACACGAGTAAACCTGCCCAGGTTGCAACTTCAAATTTATCAACAGTTGCAAAAATTCGAACCGCGGCCCGAGCGGGAACCGTGTGAGACATGCGGTGAGACTTTCATACAGTAGATGATCCCAACAACATAACCTGCGAAAACATGTCAACAATAAAATATAAAAAAAAAAAACGTGACGCCACAGCTGAT
Source organism: Saccharina japonica (assembly GCA_008828725.1). Lineage (NCBI taxonomy): Eukaryota > Phaeophyceae > Laminariales > Laminariaceae > Saccharina > Saccharina japonica. Next base: position 200,270 of record MEHQ01003534.1, on the reverse strand, counting down.
ACGTCGATCAAAGGCAACGGCACCACGAGAAAGCAAGCCGAAATCACCAGGGGCTACATAAAGTACACAACGACAGAGACCAGGTTTCTGTCACGCCTCGCAAAGAGCGTGCTCGTGGCTCATAAAATTCCCAAAAGCAGAAAACCACGGAAACCAAGGAAACCTATGCGTACAGTCTAACACCCTTCTATGTCTGCTTCCCGCCAAGATGTATCCACAATACTCCATTTGTTGTCCTTGCTCCCTCCAACTTCCCAATATGCCATATTTCCGTTATATTCTTAAGTCCTAAGCCGAATCCAAGCGCCATCCCCACGCCATCGGTGGGGGTCTGTCATCCCCCCCCCCCTGCTCCTCCTCGCTTCCTGGCGGCCCCGGAGCTGAAGTTTGGAGCGTGAAACCCTCCTGGAAATGGCGACCTGTGTGGTCACCGAGACGATTTGCAACAGGCGTTCTTTCACCACCCCTTTCCTAGCCATAGGCCCACCGTCCCTCCCCCCACAACACTAGCAGCCAGCTGGTCGATGAAAGTGCTGCCCTCTACCCCGAGACGTCCAAAGCTTTCCACCGCTAAACTGGCGACTTGTGCCTCCGTTCGTCGAAGGACACATGTCCCGGACGAACGTAGTGTTGGCGCTTGCGCGCCTCAGGGGTAGAGGCAGCTGATCCATCGTGATCAGCACTGCCTCCCCGCAGGTGTACCTGCGCTTGAGGGTCAGCATGGGTGACGTCCAGCAGGATGGACTTCTCCCTGTTCTCCCTGTTTGAAGCGTCCCCGAGACCTCCTCTCCTGACTACAATGTCCATCCGCAGATTTCGGTCTACAGTGAACGGTTCGCCGCTCTCTACTTGGTGTTGTATTCCCAAACGCTTCAACGTGCGGAACATCTCGTGGACGAACGGCTGATGTTGGTTCACTTGCGCACCTGCCCTGGGACAGATGCGTGCGTGGCGGGTGTCCACGTTGACTGCATCGCAGCAGGGGCACCTCACTGCTACGTGCTCCTCGATCCCAATGAAACGTCGTCCCATGCCCACGAACTCTGCGGCGGGTATGACACGCAGTGAATTCGTTGGTCTTGCCCGAAGGAATGCCGTGGCTCCTGCCCCCTGTAGACTCCTATAGCGAGCCTTGGCGAAGGCCTTAGTCTCGGTCCCCCCCAGCGGGTCGCCTGGTCCGGGGGGGCGAGCCGTCTCCCGTAGCTCCTCCAGCGAAGCAGTGTGGGCAGCGTGCAGGCCCTGATTAGCCAGCTCGCCCAGCTTCTGTTTGGCTTTTCGTGAATTGGTGGTTACGGCGTCATGCGCAGCCAGCATGTCGGCCTCTGGGGCCAGGTCCCCCTCTGCCCCGAGAGCCCGTACCAGCCAAGATCCGGGGACGATGCCCGCCATCTCTTCCTTGGTCACCCCCCATGTGTCGCGAATCTCCCGCAAGCCTGATCTCCCGCAAGCTTGATCCAAGCTGAGCAATGATGCTCGATCCTGGGAGCCCCCTCCTCACTTTGATTCCGAGCGGGCCTGTGAGGTCTGCTAGAACCTCCGGCAGGATCCCCACCCTGCTCCCAATTGAGGCAGACATTCGCCTCGCTTCTGTCGACGGCAGTCCTAATCCTCCCGCTCCTGTAGAAAGGCGTGCTTGGGCCTGCTGATAAGGTTTGAGCGTCAGCCGACTATCCGGACACCCCTCCTGGAAAAACGACTGTGCCTCCGCCGCTCCCGGTAGCTCGAGGATTTTATCGTACGCCCACTGCGCCCCGTTGTCTGCCCTTTTACACGCTTCAATTGTTTTTTAAATACAACAAGGTAATAAATACCTGGTACATACAGGTTTTACCGACAAACCTGCTGACAATTTATTAGCCCTATCATATTACCTGGTACAACAGAAAAAGAGGTGCGCGAGGACAAAACTCTAACTAAAATGCGGGTGGATGAATTTAATTCCCTACGAGTATTGAAAGTGACGTTAGTTAGTGTGCATTAACAATTTTCACCACAAGGGATTTAAAATTTGTTTATAGGAGGCAATTAAGAAGCAGGAGGGGTCTCGACCCTTTTGACACTGCAGATAATGTTATTAAAATATTAGTATAATTCCCAGTGTTTAATCCAAGCAATCAAACGGGGGAAACGTTTTAGTTGTTTTCATATACTTTTTTTGTGCATGCTTTTGTTTTCAAAATTAAATTCGGGGGTGTGCTTATCGAAACGTTCGATCTCAAGGTTGGCAGGAGGTATAATATTACCGTCTTTATTTAGAGTTTTCGTACGTAGGAGTTTAAAGTTAATTAGGGCCCGTTTTAACGACGAAAAGTTTCAAATCGAATCTATTTCAAATCGATTTTTTATGGATCGAATCAAAGTTTAATATGATGGGTAAAAACACGAATTACCAAGAATGCATTCATTCATATTTGGGGCGAGCGAAAGTCGATCAGATCGGAGTGCAAAATAAGTCCCAAAATACTTATGATGGCGCAACTCGAAATCGAATCGATTCGGTTCGTATCGATTTGTAGTAGGGGGAGTCGTCCAGCATGCATGGCATGCTCCCACTGGGCCAACGTCCCCGAGGCAATCCATCCCCGTTTGGGCATTATCGGCAATCCCTCATGAGGCGATAAATCGTGAACCTCAACGAGCGGCGACCGGGGCAATAGCCGCGCGCACGGCTACAGACCATACCACAACGCAACCCGGCGGCGGTTCCTCAAAAACAATCATGGCGGTCGCAAGCCCAATTCCACCATCAGCTCGATCGGCCAAGCCCCACGAAAACGAAACGATCGACCCAAAACAAGGAAGAAACTCTCGAGATTTCGACAGCTGCGTCGCTGTCGTTGCCCCGTCCGTGCCGTTCATTGGCTTCCTCCGCCTACCCCGAAGAAGCTGAGAGTGATAGCTTCCTAGCCAGCGCCTTAAAGAAACAACAGAGGCTGTCAAAGGTGCGCACGCGGCGATGCACGCCGCCGCTCTCATCTGGTGTTCTCCTCGGTACTTGTCAGCCGGGTTTTTTTATGATGCTGCATCATTCCGATCTCCAAAATAAGTCAAGAAAATACATGATTTCCCGATAGAAACGAAGCCGTATTTTTCCACTGAATCGGTTTGTTTTTTCTCTTTCATGCACCTGGATTGCTAGCAGGGTAGGTAGGTAGGTAGGTCTTTCCTGTCGTATATGACATTGGATTGTCTGCTCTGCTTACTGCACTGAGCGTAGTATCTCTGTGTCGTAGTTTTTATGACCACAAAACTGGTACCTTTGTTGGATGAAGAATCGGCACCGACACTGGGCGTGCTGGATGTCGGCGGGTAGAAAGGAAAGTGTAATGTGAAGAACACACACACACTGAATCGAATCGAATTAAATTCGATTCATTCAAAATGTAAATTTAATCGATTTGATTTCCGACCTTATTTCGTTAAAACGACTCCTCGTCGTAGGGGTATGCTGATCGAAATGATTGTGTCATCAAGTGATTCGATTAGCAATATGTCCAAGCTGTGTGTTTCATTGCGATCGCACGCGTTGCTATTGTTACACGATATCGTAAAGGATGTAGGCCCGTGGTTCCCCTGCCGTGATGATATCGGAGTCAACAGGTGTTAGCCTAAGGCTGTGAGAATCCCCGCGGCGGGGGGAGGGTGAATACGTTATACAGCAGTATGTTCTTGGGTATGTATCAGTGCAAGATAATATACAGCTCCCCACACACAGATGCTTCCAGCATACCTGTACTACTTGCGAAGGTACCCCGAGCATTGGTGAGGTGTCGAGTTTACCTTGCACCGCGAGGGATGATAGTACGCGGCAGTAAGGTCAACCAACAAACTAACGAGTACTCGCAGGACGAGTACTACAGAATCCCTGACGACACGCAAAGCCCACGGACATCCGAAACACTTGACGCACCCTGAGCACGAACGGAATTCACTTCCGGTATACTTCGAGTGCTCGCAGTCGCAGTACAACAGTATCACTATGAACAGCATCGACCCCTGACAAATTGTCAATATCCCCTCCCCTTACAACCGGTGAGTTTCAGCCCAACCCCCCCCCTGAAAGTAATGTGCTCCAACGAGCGATTGAAGTATCGCACGCATCTATGCAGTACATACGAGTTTCGACGAGGTTTTACGGACTGTTAAATCTCACAGTTGGGTTGCCTGCATCATTTCGTCGGAAACCTGGTGGATGAAAATATCAAACTATCCAACTGGTGCTCTGATGTTCTCTGTATTGGCACAGTACGCAAGAGATGTTGACAATCCGATAATATTAGTTTGAGACTGAGATGTTAGGGGGATAAATATGAATGCCACCTCTTTGGTACTGAACAAAGTGTGGAACACACCCAGTCTCACATAAGAATGAATCCCAGTCTGGCAAAAAAATTGAGATTCTTAACATCTGTCTCGTGCTGTAGTCCTCCCAGTGTACTGCCAGTACTCGGTGTAACTCAAGTATGCATTTCCCCTGGAACGCATACGGTTGACTTTACTCCGCACGCCCAGGGGCATCTGTGCACGCAGTCGCTCCTATTCTCCGTGGGCAGTGTTTTGAGCACTCGTATCTATTGGCATCGAGTCTGACCTCGATTGCACGCCCTAACGCTGATGGCAGTTTGGGGATGACGGGAGACGGCGGCCCTCCAGACCGCCGGCGAAGCATATATATGCAGTAGTGCCAGGTACAGTAGGTTATGTGTGTGTTGTCTTCACAATAAACTCGTTATTTCTACCCAACTACGTCAGTACACCGGGTGTCTTTCCTGATTCCTAATCCTAGAGAGATACAACTCATCATGTGGTCACAGACTGTGAGACAGAGAAAAACAAAAAAAAAACAAAATAAACCCAAATCAATAGGTAAAGCAAGTGAAATGTCAACGTACCGGGTACGAGAAGATGCGTGTCGCGTATTTGACCGAATATGTTACTACTGTTGTAGGTATCATATAACTTGAGAATCAGGATATCAGCCTCTCATCCCCCGTTAGGGTACGAGTAGGGTGTATACTGCTGTATCACCCTCCCAACCACTGCCGTTGAGCCCGACCTCTCCTCCGCAGATACGCTGCGAACATTGATTGTGAGCATCATCCGACGTGGCGACCAGCAGGACCCCCTTGTGACCAGCAGGACCCCCTTGCATATACATATACAGCAGTACAGGTAGTTCAGTTTTGGACACGCATAACATGCTGTAGGGATTTTAGGTGTACCTCTTCGGACTTGTGTATCCTTTCCCTCCTAAGTGTGCGTGTTCTTTAGGATTCTCTGGTGGCTCTAGCACTTTTGTGACCACGGGCCGTGATCTTGCTAGATCAGACTATAGGGATTAGCAACTGAAACGAGTTTAATGTGAAGACAACAACAATAACAACAACAACAACAGGACACCTAAGCTAATAAGAAGCAGGCTAATAAAAAAAAGCCAGTCTGATATTTCGAGGAAAATCAGAAATAGGAGAGTCGTTACATTGATACTATTTCAATAGTATAGAAAGCACCATCTCTCAAATAAGAAATCCAGCCGGGATCAACTTGCTTGTTTCTTATTAGGTGTCCTGTCCTGTGCATACAAATAGTTGTATACAGCAGTATTCACAAAGGCGGTGGGGTTAACCCCTTAAGAACTGGTCCTATATATTTGGGGACAAACTACTTGGAATTAGTGTTGCATCATTTTTTCAGTTCGGAATGGGCTAAATAAAGCCCGTAAACTGATTATCCGATTATAGGCGAGTGCAGATCGTGTACAGTACCGGCCCGCTCATAAGAAACCAGAAATCGGTCTCAGACTGGCTTTCTTATTTGAGAAAGGGGTGTGTCCCACACTAACTTCAGTATAATAGCTGTCGACTTTCTTATTTCCCCCGTAATGTTTAGGCTGAGTTTCTTCTGGGGCGCTTTCTTATGATAGGGGCGGTAGTGTACTCGTGCTGCTATATATGACATATGCTTGTGGACTGATGTATGTCTGGAAGTATGAATATACCAGGCACTCGAACCTGGTACTCGTATACAATTTGAAACATTTTTCCGAGTTATTTGCCCCAGGCCTAAAACTCAAAATTCAACTCATTTCGTCGGAGCATGGATGAGAAACACCCACAAGGCACTGGTAGTATTTGTGAACCCTAAATCATAAGTAAGTGTGGCTTGATTCCACCAATCAGAAACACAAAAACAAATCATAGGGGGCAAAGTTTAGCTGATCGAGTGGGATCACGATACCCGAGACCGGCATCGCTCCCCGAAGCAGAGAGGAGAGTGGCTCAAGACAAGAGCAAGCAAGGGCGCCCTCGAAAGGAAAGACGCGCGTCGGTTCATCTCTGCACCGTTTTCCAAACGAACTGCGAATCAACAATCGACCTCTCAAACTCTAAAAGACTACGTACGGGTATGGGTTCGTGTCCCCCTCAACGGCAGTCGCACTATTAATACGTACTGTAGCTAAGTCGCACGCCGTACGTACGTAGCGTATTATTTCCTCACGCAGGGCACCGGTATTTTGTGTCACAGCAGCCCCTGCCCCTTTCGGCGACCTATCAAAGAACACAAAAATATGTTTGTTCGAAAATAGAAGCGGCCTTGTCCCATCAATATTCAATAAAAAAACGTCCTTACATTTCCGTACAGAGTAACACCTTTACCTCGTAGTACGTATTATACATACTCTGGTATATTTGCCGGTACAGTACCTAGACGGGGGAACACAGTAAGTAAGACCTAAGTTGGAGACAAAAACCTAGATGTCACCATCTTTTTTAGTAACAATATTTGGTCCTATTTACTATGTCCCCCCGAAATAATACAAATTTACCACTGTTACTTTGGATGGAAATAGAAGAATCGTTAAGTCTTCAAATTAATGAGTAACCGATCCTTATAATTCCGCCCACAAAAGAGCTGTATATTTTGACTGCTTGGACCTGGTTGAGTGGCGTGCCAAGCTCTGGCAGGCAGGCAGGCAGGCGACAGGAGAGGCCGGGACGGAGCAACACGACCACTCACCGCTTCACAGCCAGAAGGCAACAGCAAGGAGAAACTCAGGAGAGTCCATCTGGTGACCTGCCCGGCTGTTGAACACCGCTTTCTTCTTACACAGGGGCGAACCATCTGGCAGGTATACCAGATACCACAGCGACCACTCCACTCGTTCGTGCTCTATCAATGCTCCGCTGAGTGGGAGCCTTGCGTTTGATCGTGCCAAGAAAGGGAGAGCCAAGGCTTCTGCGGGTTGGAACCAAACTATGATGCCCACGAGCAGCGTTGAGGGTGTGGTGTGTTGCGTCTTTTTGGCAGGAAGTTCCAGGCGACAAAGCGACAAACACACACACCGCGTCCGTGCTCGTTACGTATGTATGTGTTACGCCTTGTGTGTCAGCACTACCTCCTCCTCTTCTTGTGCTCTTGTCGTGTTCCGTCTTCGTGTGTTCGTTGTTATATACATTTACATACATTTGCGTACCTGGTTCGTACGTAGTTTTTCCGTATGTTCGAACATCCACGGGATTATCATCATGGGTGAAGTGTCGTACCAGGCTGCAGGTGAATTCCAAACTATATACCGAATATACAATATACAATACAAGAATACAAGGCAAGACAACAACCTGTTTCACCTGTTTCACCTGTTTCACCTGTTTCATCTATATTCTTCTCCCTCTTTCGCGAAATTAATTAATTTATATAGCAATCGGTCGACGACGACCAGCCGAATATACGAATATACGGGGTAGTATATCGGTTGTTCGTGGTCTGTTTGGTTTCGCATATATGTGATGCTTGGTTGACCTATTATCAATGACGAAAACTATTGGATCAGTTACGACTTGTTTGGCTGAAAACTTCTCATTTCTCATCACACTTTTGTATCGCCCTTCTTTCTCACTATTAATAGTATAATATGTTTTCATAACTTTAACTCTTGTATAAATAGAGTTTGTGTTTCACACAGAGGGGCTTCGTAGAGCCCTAAAGAAAGAGACGGTAAACAGAGTAGGTACCAGATCGACTATTATTAATAGCTGGTAGAACCTGATACTACGAGCACAAACCTGCCTCGGCTGGCTGGAAGGTGCTTCTGGTGTGCTCCGGCTACCTGTCCTTTCCTGTCGTTCTCAGTCTTGCTCTGTTGGCGCTGTTTTTTCGGTCCATTTCATTTGTTTCATTCATTTGGTTTCTTTTGTTTATTGGATGTCGCATCTCCTCTGGGAGAAGCACCACACTTTCTTTCTTTTATTATGTCATGCTTTTGTTTGGTTGCTTGATTGTTGATTTGCAGTTGTATAATTTTTATTATTTTTCCTTTTCGCTTTTTTTTCTTTTTTTCTCTTTTTTCTCTTGCATGCACCTGGATTTCTAGCAGGGTAGGTCTTGCCTGTCGTATATGACATTGGATTGTCTGCTCTGCTTACTGCACTGCGCGTAGTATCTCTGTGTCGTAGTTTTGTGACCACAGAACTTGTACGTACTCGTACCTTTAGGATGAAGAATCGGCACGGACACTGGGTGTGCTGGATGTCGACGGGTAGAAAGGAAGGTTTAATGTGAAGAACACACACACACCAACATCCGGCGAACCAAGCGCACAAATGAAATGAAATGACCACTGGCTACTACTGCTGCTGCTGTGCAAATTGATACCTGGGATACTCGTCGTACGAGTACACCTGTACGTTAATATAGTACATGGTTAACAGCCATAACTCATATCCGGGGTTACGGACATACGTGCGTATCACAGCGGAGTTACATATTATTATTATCAATATACTCGTATGAAATATTTTATATTAAATTTAAAAACAATACGTGCGCATGACAGCTGTGAGATCAGGGGAGATCGAGGATTCTGTCGAAAATCAGCTTTACGAGTTGTGTGTGATATGACATAATTTTCTTCCATCGCGGGTTCTTTCGTACGGGTTTATACATATCTCATCATGTAGTTCGAGTATAAATATGTACATCCTATACAGCACAGGACACCTACCAGGGCATTAATTAGGTGTTGCGCTGTTGCGCTGGCGCAACATTTGGCCAAAATAACGTTTTTTTTGCGCAACAAACAGTCGCCGCGAGGCTAGTTGCGCGCAGCGCAACACGCGTTTTTGGGCGCGCAACATTTTCGCCGCAGGCTAAACAAATTGTTGCGCGTTTTTTTCTCGCCGGGGTCGAGAAAAAAAATTGGGGGTCTTTTTTTCTTGATAAATAGTCGTAATTGGACATCTTTTAGGCCTTTTAGGCGTACATTCGCCCATAGATCGCCATTTTTTTCGCTTTTTTCGCTTTTTTCGCGCGGCGGCCGGGGTATGGGGGGGGTCTTGCGGCGCCTGCGGCGCGCAACACGCCTGAGGCGCGTGTTGCGGTGCGCGCAACACTCCTTGAGTCGCCTGTTGCGCTGCGCGCAACAGACCCCGACCCACTAATTAATGCCCTGACACCTACTATTAAAGATAGTATAGCTATCGCTAGGAACTCGCGCAGCAGGATATTAGTAACTGTCGTCAACTTGTGTGCATTGGTGGGGAAAAGTACAGAAAAAAACGTCGACGACGTGCCCCGAGAACCCCCGCTGCCCTCCCTTAAGGCGGTACACGCGCGTGATGGCGCAGGCTATGGCTATGAGGATCTGCTCCACTTGCGTGAGGACCGTAGGAAAAATAAATAAAAATCGTCTACTATAGAAATACAGAAAAAATGTAGATAACCACTACTTGTACGTGTAGAGTAACAGGTGGTACAGCTTCTTCTCAACAAAAGAGTCAGGGGTTCGAGACCCGTGTATCACTGCGAATTTCTCTTTGTGTAGGAACAAAAAAAAAGTACATATAGTAGACAAATAAAATCCTGAGAAACTGATGAAAAGTGAAAAACAAAATAAAAGTAGTACGTAGACAAAATAAATTTCCGAGAATTTGATGAAAAGTGCACACAAATCAATAGTTTAATCAAGTAAGAAAACGGCCATGGCCATTTTGCCAGGGGTCCCTATCACGAGAGCCTTGGTCAAAATTAGAAACTCGCATTCGCTCGTAATAATAAGAAACAGGCTACGCGCAAAAAGAAAGCCAGCCTGAGATTTAGAGGAAAATATGAAATTATGGATTCGTCATCTTGAAGTTTGTGTATAAAGCACCCTCTTTCAAATAAGAAATCCAGCCTGTGGACCAGATTTCCCGTTTCTTATTTGTAGGTGTCTTGTACTCTGTACTCGTATGTGTATTAGAACACAAACAATCTGAAGCTGCAGAATTCAGGTAGCGTGTCTTATCTGTGAAACATCGATCGGCAATGAGTTTGCACATAACTTTGCCACACGTATGATACGTGCTACTATAAGAAGGGGCATGACAGCCTTCTGGCGGAGAATCGTCGACGAGCCTGACGCGTTCCCGCCAGAATTCTGGCAGCTCTTCTTGCAGTCGAGCCTCACTGCGTTGAGGGGGAAATGCCGGCCGGTCTGCGTAAGAATGGCATGGAAGAGGCTCATCACCGCAGGGGCTATGCGACAGTGGTGGCCGCGGTTGGAGGAGGTAAACCGAGAGGTGAGGCAGTTTAGGGTCGCCTTACCCGGCGGAGTGGAACATGTGGGACTGAGGGCTAGGACGCTACACGAGACGGGCAACTGGCTCGTTCTCACGGACTGTTCCAACGCCTTCAACACCGTCAAAAGGACGGCGGTGCTGGAAGATGTGCCAAACTGCGTGCCAGCGCTCACGCCGTTAGTAGCCAAGTGCTACGGCACAAGACCAGCCGAAGTGTTTTTCCGGAGGGACTCAGGGAAGATCAGGAAGATCGCTTGCTTCAATGGTGTCCAGCAAAGGGACCCCATGGGACCGGCAATGTTCTGCCTGGCGTTGCGACCGGGGCTGAAGCGATTCCGACAGGAATTCGAGGGGGGAGGCGTGGAAGCCTTCGCGGCATACATGGACGATGTCTCTCTCTCGGCCTTACGGGGATCACGGCCAACACGGTTAGAGCATTCGCCTTCCTCCGGTGAGAGCTAGATGACATCGGCATTACGGCCAACCCCGCCAAAACAGTGGCACTACCACCCAAAGGGCACGCCCCGACGGCGGAGAAGATGTTTCTCCTGGGAAGAGTTGACATCCGCGTCGCAGACGACGGAGGGGTGACGGTGGTGGGTGTCCCGACCGGCTCGGAATAATACGTGAGGGGGCGAGCAATGGAGGGAGTGAGGGATGGGGGCGTGGACCGCCTGGCGCGCGGCCTCACCAACATGCCCGATCAACGAGCAGTGGCTCTCATCACCGTCGAATCTCTCGGGCAGCGGACGACCTACCTCGAAAGGGCTCTGGACCCGGGGCTGTCCCTCGAAGCGTGTAGAAGGGCAGACAACGGGGCGCAGTGGGCGTACGATGAAATCCTCGAGCTACCGGGAGCGGCGGAGGCACAATCGTTTTTCCAGGAGGGGTGCCCGGATAGTCGGCTGACTTCTCCAACCTTACCAGCAGGCCCAAGCACGCCTTTCTACGGGAGCGGGAGTGTTAGGGCTGCCGTCGACTGAAGCGAGGCGAATGTCTGCCTCAATTGGGAGCAGGGTGGGGATCCTGCCGGAGGTTCTAGCAGACCTCACAGGCCCGTTAGGGGACAAAGTATGAAGGGGGCTCCCGGAACCGAGCATCATTGCTCAGCTAGGAGTAAGCTTGTGGGAGATCCGGGACACATGGGGCGTGACGAAGGAAGAGATGGCGGACATCGTCCCTGAATCGTAGCTGGAATGGGCTCTCGGGGCAGAGGGGGACCTAGCCCCGGAGGCCGACATGCTGGCTGCGCATGACGCCGTAACCATCAATTCACGTAAAACCGAACAGAAACTGGGCGAGCTGGTGAACCAGGGCCGGTACGCTGCCCACACTACGTCGCTAGAGGAGGTACCGGAGACGGCACTCCCCCCCGGACCAGGCGACCCGCTCGGGGGGTCCGAGACCAAGGCCTTCGCGAAGGCTCGCTATAGGAGTCTACGGGGAGCAGGAGCCAAGGCAGGCCTTCGGGCGAGGCCAACGGATTCACTCCGTGTCATAACTGCAGCAGAGTTCGTGGGCATGGGAAGACGTTGCATTGGAATTGAGGAGCACGTGGCAGTGGGGTGCCCCTGCTGCGATGCAGTCGACGTGGACACCCGCCACGAACGCATCTGTCCCAGAGAAGGGGCACAAGTCAACCAGCACCAGCAGCTCGTCCACGCGATGTCCCTCCCGCACGTTGAAGCGTCTGGGATTCAACACCAGGTGGTGAGCGGCGAACCGTTCACCGTAGACCGAAATCTGCGGACGGACATTGTAGTCAGCAGAAGAGGTCTCAGGGACGCTCCAAACAGAGTGTACAGGGAGAAGTCCATCATGTTGGACGTCATCCAGGCTGACCCTCACACGCAGGCGCATCTGCGAGGAGGAAGTGCTGATCACGATGGAGCAGCTGCCTCTACCTCCGAAGCGCGCAAGCGCCAACGCTACGCTCGTCCGGGACATGTGTCCTGCGACGAACGGAGTCACAAAATTGCCACTTTAGCGGTGGAAAGCTTTGGGCGTCTCGGGGTAGAGAGCAGCAACTTCATCGACCAGCTGGCGGCTAGTGTCGTGGGGGGGAAGGGCGATGCGTCGTTTGCTAGGAAAGGGGTGGCGAAGGAACGCCTGCTCCAAGTCGTCTCGGTGACCACACAGGTCGCCATTTCGAGGAGGGTGTCGCGCTTCAAACTCCAGCTTAGGGACCGCCAGGAAGCGAGAAGGAGCAGGGGGGGGGGGCACACCGATGGCGTGGAGATGGAGCTTGTGGCTTAGGACTTAAGAATATAACGTACATATGGCATATTGAGAAGAAGGAGGGAGCAAGGACAACAAATGGAGTAGTATTGTGGATACAGATTAGCGGGAAGTAGACAAAGAAAGAAGTTAGACTTTGCGCATAGGTTTCCTTTGTTTCCGTGGTTTTCTGCTTTCGGGAGTGTTATGAGTGATCAACGTTGAAGCTCATGCTGCACATTGTCGGATGGCAAAGATGATAATACTAATAATTAATTATATGAAATAGTTCATATATACCTGGTATTTCTACTGTTTTACAGTACTGTACTAGAAGTCGATCGCCCCGATGGTCTTCTACGAGTGGTACCCTCGAACGTTTCTAAGAGTTGATTTACAGAGTTCAAACCCCTAGTGGATCGGTCCTCTTAGTATACTTGCAAAATTATACAAAAAACGGAATCAACCGCTGAGAGCGCCTATTAGTAGTAGCGTGGGTAGGCATAATCCGATGAGAGTCGACGAGGGTAGAAAGGGCTGAGGTCTTCTCGCGATAAAAATGCAAGGCACGAACCGTAGTGGGGAGGGAGAGAGGGGCCTACTTTGTGACCCCGGATCTGACTTGCGACCATGCAGGAGAGAGAAAGGAAGCGCGAAGATAATTACATGGGATGGAGAACAAAAATAAGTATATATCTATAAAAAAACTAAATATTACCACACGTTTTAATAAACAAAAAATGTACGTGTCGTGGTGTTTAAGGTATCCCCGTTTCCCCTTTATTGTTGAGGTGGCGCGTTTCTGTCAGAAACGCGCCGAGAAAGACGCCAAGCGAATAACATGTTTGCTCCCTCGCTCTTCCCAGAATAATCTCTGTCCAGGAAACATATGCAGCGAACAAATATATGTATAATCAAAGCATCAATCTTGTGAGTGACTGAGCTCGTCTCGTCCCAATCTGCTTCCAGTAGTAGGGTTAGCCCCACATTCCGCACACTGGTTTTCCAGTGATAACCTGCCCAGGGTACGAGGTAGTGGTCCCTTAATATATGGCGTCGCTGGCAGGACGTGTGAGCCTAGATCTCTCTCGGTTGCTCTCTTTACGAGCCAGGACCTCGATAGGCTCGGCGCAGATTATAGCTACGAAGCTCTTCTTGTATACATGGGTCTTTAATTATGCGTTGTTTTCCTTTTTTTGGTCCTAGGGTTAGCCCCATACCGCACACTTGTTGTCCAGCACCTATATAACCGTAGTGTCGTTTTTCCACAGAGATGCTGATAATGTTCCTTGTGAGATCGATATTTTTATTTTCATCGAACACAATTTTTGTACGAGTATAGCAGGCTCGTCTGCCCTCTTCCCTTACAAAGTATTCACTAGAATGCACACCCCTTGCATTTTTATCGCGAGAAGACTTCGTCCCCCCGATCGATCCGGCCCTCCTCGTCGTCGATTCGCATCGAATTGTTCTTGACCGCGCGCTCTCAGCAGTTGGGCACACCCCTTGCATTTTTATCGCGAGAAGACTTCGTCCACCCGATCGATCCTGCCCTCCTCGTCGTCGATTCGCATCGAATTGTTCTTGACCGCGCGCTCTCAGCAGTTGGTTAATATATTATACATACATACGTATAACGCATTTAAAAATGGTCAGGATGGGAAACCAACCCGGAGCGCTGATGACGTCGGGGGTCGTTAAACCCAAGTGATAACAAATGAAAAAAGTTGAAAAAATACGTGTTTTCTTCCAAATAGTGATCACAGCGCTGCGGTTTGTTTTCCATTCTGGCCATGTTTGATGTGGGGACCCCTGGCAGAATGCAGGATATATATATATACAGTTTTGTTTTCTCGGGCGATAGGGGCTGCGAACAGGTTTCCTATGAGTTTGTCTACTGTAGTTAAGTCTACTGTATGTCGTAGCTTGTTTTGTTTACTGTATTATCTTGCTTTGCCCAACGGGAAACGAATGGACCCACGCGTGGGTTAATTCTACGCCAAGGTCGAAAGTCTATCCTCGCATGGGCTGCTGTGTGCTGGGTTGCTACTCCCCTGGAATCTACCGCGCAAACCACTACGCAGTAACAGCAACTCTACCAGAATGCCGAGTATGCTGGTTCAATGTCGTGCCGAGATACTCCCACGAGCGGGTCATTCATATGGAAAGTACGTAGTTCAGCGAAAACACGTGGCGTTTTGACCCACACGGTACGAGGGAGAAAGTGGGGCGTAGCGTAGACCGCTTGTCACCCTACCGACTACATTCTTCGTGGCCGCCCCGTCGAAGCCAACGCCCCGCCGAGTGCTCAACCGTTTTTGGGTTTCACGCGTGCTCGGTGTTCACGAAAGCGGCTCGGAAAACAATCAAAAGCTGGTGGGAAAACTGAGCTTCAAACGTGTACTCACGGATCTGCATTATTTGAATTTTTCGTGGCCCTGTCCATTGTACCTGCCGCGGCATGTCCCGAACCGTGCCGCGACCTTTCGCGGCATGTCACGAGATGCCGCGACTCGTTGGCGTCGTCGCGGATTGGGCCACGGTTCTTTCAGTGGCAGTGGCCGCGGCACTCGCCACGGCCTGCCATGGCTAGTGCCAAGGCAACTGCCACGGCATGGGCCGCGGAATGTACATTGACCCGTGTCGCGACAGGTTTTCGCGTCAGATGTCGCGGCGTATGTCGCGGTGTGTGTGACGGCGTGTGTTGCGGCTAGTGTCGCAGCTAGTGTCGCGGCGTGTGTCGCGGCGTGTGTCGCGGAGATGGTCGCGGCTAGTTTCGAGGCGTGTGTCGCGGCGGGTGTGGCGGCGTGTGTCGTGACACTTGTCGCGGCGAGTGTTTCAACAAATGTCGCAGCGTGAGTCGCGGCGTGTATCGCGGATAGTTTCGCGGCATGTGTCGCGGCGTTAGGGTTGGGACTAGGGTTATGGTTGGGGTTAGGACACTCGTCGCGACACTCGCCATGGGGCTTACCGCGGGGCTCGCTGCGACACTCGCCGCGACACACGCCGCGGTGCTTGCCCCGGGGCTTGCCGTGACAAAAACCGCGATACATGTTGCGATACTCGCCGCAACACTCGCCGTGACACTTGCCGCGACACTTCCGGCGACACGTGCCGCGACACTTGCCGCGACACTGGCTTTGATGCTTGCCGCAGTGCTTGCCGTGGTGCTTGCCGCGGTGCTTGCCGCGGGGCTTTCCGCGACACACGCTGCGGTGCTTTCCGCGACACTCGTCGCGGTGATGGCCGCGACACACACCGCGACACAGGCCACGGACATGGCCGTGAATTGTGCCGCGGGTGTTGTCGCGGGGTAACCTTCCGTGGCGTTTTGTGGAAGGTACCGCGTGTCGTGGCGTGCCGTGGACACTGTAATCGCCCTTGTCGCGGGCCTCGCCGAGGGTCGTGCCGCGGCGGGTGTTCCGCGACATGTCTTGGCACTGTCCGCGTCATGTCGCGGTATGTCGCGACACGTCACGCACGCTGCCGCGACGTGTCGCGACATGCCGCGGACAATGCCACGAAAACTTCAAATAATGTACATCCCTCCTGTTCTGCCAGCACAACCACTCAGTCGACATGGTCTACGATACGCTAGCCTTGAGACTCTAACGCGGCAAGAGCCGTCAGGTCAGCGGCATGGGATTCCCCGCGCGAAACGTGATTTTGAAAACGGATAGCGATGAGCCCTGGTAGCTACAGCCAGTTTACAGTCTGTATTCACTGCGGTAGATGCCAGCACCAGACCCTAACACTGCACTGGGTGGATTGCTTTGTTTGCAACAAAACACGTAACTATTTCGCGTTTGACCCATTCAGGCAAACTTTTCCTAAAACTGGTCGCGCCCTGCCCCATCAATTACTGCGAGGCTGAAGTAAAACTTTCCGTGGGACAGTGCGGCGTTTTCCCGCCGCGATCGGCATGATGTTTGTGGTGCGCATGCTGCAACTACCCGGACGAGCTCCTGTAGGCCTCCTCGCGCCCCCCCGTGTACATGCGTGCCTGCATGTGCTTCATGGATCTCCCGAAATCATCTAACTCCCTTGGTCGAGAGCTGTTGTGGTTGGTGCTCGCACGCTTTGACGTACCAGAGAAGATGGTAACGGCTATCCGCCAGTTCAACGAAGGCATGCGGGCTCCCGTGAGAACGGATGACGGCGAGCATTCGGAATGGTCTGACGTCGTTCAGATATGGCGGCAAGAATCTGTGCTGTCGCCGCCGCATCTTTGTAATGACTTCTTCCCCGCTGCGATACACGCCCTGCTGATACTCTTCGAAGAGGACCCACACATATGAAGGGACTTGGTCCACCTCCGGGAGGACCGCTCGGGGAGGACGGGGTGGAAGTTGGCCCACTGGCACTGTAGCAGGTGTGCGGAGGGAAGTATGGGGTATTATGTACACCGACGATGCAGGAGTTGTATGTATGTCGGTGGAAGGCCTTGCGAAGATGATTGCCGTCGTTGTAACCGTGTTCGAAGTAGCGCACCCCACATTGTGTGATACTCAAAACTGAGCCCATGCTGCTGCGGACAACGAAGCAGCCACTGCTGACCTCACCGCTCGTCATCCAAGCAGCGGACCAGAGGTATAGGCAGATTATTCAGATTTGTTACGTGGGCTGCCTTGGAGACACAAGCGCCGTCAATATGCCAGAGATAAAACGCCAAATCCGGCTCGTACGGGCATGCTACAATCGGTTCAAACGGGAGTTGTATGATGTGGAGGATGCCCCGTTCACTCTGCAGGTGCGTATGTTATTGGCAGATATGGCGGAGACCCTGCTGTACGGGTGTGTGACGTACAAGCCTCGCCAGGAGCACTTCGCTGATGTCAGAACGGTACACGGCAACCTCCTCCGACGCATCACTAATTTCCAGCACCGATACCGAACCGACGCCGACCGCCTCAAGCAGTACGCCAGAGCCCTTAACAATAAACACTTCAACAGCGTCGAGACGACCGTTAGAAAACGGCGCTTTATCTCTGCGGGGGGTGTACAGCGGACAATCAGTGAGCGATTGACCCGTGCGGTGAGTTTTCGGCGATCGCTGGATGGGAGAATCCGAGACCATGCCGACCAGGACATAACTTGGCCCAATGGCTAGTAGACGACAGCACAGGGTGGCTTCAAGCCGCCGAAGGGTCCGCTGAAAGTTCTCCATTGCTTTTCGGAGAAGATATTGTGTTTTTGGCAGAAAACAGCTAAGGCGAGTGTTAAGTGGCATCGGATGGGTCGTCGAAGCGGTGGACACTTTGGCGGGGAAGTGGCACAGGGATGAGGCGGAGAGGAGCTGGCTACATCACGCCGCAGTGCATGCCAAGAGCGGCGACAAAAGGAAAGGGGTGGGGGAGGCAGGCGTACTGATACATAGATGTGAACGGCTGCAGAAACCCTCCGGGAGGACCGCTCGGGGAGGACGGGGGGGAAGTTGGCCCACTCGCACTGTAGCAGGTGTGCGGAGGGAAGTATGGGGTATTATGTACACCGAAGATGCCGGAGTTGTATGTATGTCGGTGGAAGGCCTTGCGAAGATGATTACCGTCGTTGTAACCGTGTTCGAAGTAGCGCACCCCACATTGTGTGAAAATTCAAACTGAGCCCATGCTGCTGCGGACAACGAACCAGCCACTGCTGACCTCGCCGCTCGTCATACAAGCAGCGGACCAAAGGTATAGGCAGATTATTCAGATTTGTTACGTGGGCTGCCTTGGAGACACAAGCGCCGTCAATATGCCAGAGATAAAACGCCAAATCCGGCTCGTACGGGCATGCTACAATCGGTTCAAACGGGAGTTGTATGATGTGGAGGATGCCCCGTTCACTCTGCAGGTGCGTATGTTATTGGCAGATATGGCGGAGACCCTGTTGTATGGGTGTGTGACGTACAAGCTTCGCCAGGAGCACTTCGCTGATGTCAGAACGGTACACGGCAACCTCCTCCGACGCATCACTAATTTCCAGCACCGATACCGAACCGACGCCGACCGCCTCAAGCAGTACGCCAGAGCCCTTAACAATAAACACGTCAACAGCGTCGAGACGACCGTTAGAAAACGGCGCTTTATCTCTGCGGGGGGTGTACAGCGGACAATCAGTGAGCGATTGACCCGTGCGGTGAGTTTTCGGCGATCGCTGGATAGGAGAATCCGAGACCAGGCCGACCAGGACATAACGTGGCCCAATGGCTAGTAGACGACAGCACAGGGTGGCTTCAAGCCGCCGAAGGGTCCGCTGAAAGTTCTCCATTGCTTTTCGGAGAAGATATTGTGTTTTTGGCAGAAAACAGCTAAGGCGAGTGTTAAGTGGCATCGGATGGGTCGTCGAAGCGGTGGACACTTTGGCGGGGAAGTGGCACAGGGATGAGGCGGAGAGGAGCTGGCTACATCACGCCGCAGTGCATGCCAAGAGCGGCGACAAAAGGAAAGGGGTGGGGGAGGCAGGCGTACTGATACATAGATGTGAACGGCTGCAGAAACGAAGTGGCAGATCGTGTGGAAAGGTACGGAAACAACGTTTACGTTGAACGTGTGTTGCTACAGAGTATATAGCCCTTAAATCAGAATAGGTATTGCTTGTTTCTTCTTAAGTTGTTCAGGGGAGTGGGGGGCTATCGCGGCAGTAGTGACACCTAACACCACTAGTGACGCTACATATTAAATAGTTTAGGAAAGAGATGGAAAAGGGTGTGGCAAGGGCTTTGTAGCAGACATAGGGACTCATGCTATTATCACCGTCTTGAGCACGATTGTAGTTTATTATCCCGTCTGGCTTACCTTGTTCCCTTACGTTTTCCTCCGTCGTCCTTGTACCGCTATATATTTTGCACGTCCGTTCTGCTTCGTCCGATAAGCGGTTCTCTGTTCGCTTCGAAGGGTACGTTTTAGCTTTTATTGTTGCAATATTTATGGCTTTCTTGCGTCACTTTTGTATGATGTGTCATTTCGTAATTACTACCCTGGTATTGTTTTGGTGTATTAAATTTATTTTGGAATTCATATTGTTTTGGTGTATGAATTTTCTTCAGGCGGGGGGGAGGGGCTGGCTTGCTTTGTGGTGTTCTCGTTCCCTGACGGGTGCTACGATAGAGGTAGCACTTTTTGGCTGAAATTGTTTCTGAACAGCGGGGCTGCCTTAACCGAAAATCGTCGGAATCGTCGGATTTTCATTCTTGTGTTGCCATATGTTACGTTGTATCGTTAGGCCATGGTATCTTCATCGGGTATACCTTTAGATACATGCTACGATAGAGGTGCGCCATGTTTTTTCTAAGCTCCTCACCTAAGGGGTGTGATATGTCACCGAAACAAAAAGTTTAGAGGAAAATAAAAGTGCTGCCGGATGAGAAACCACATGACCGAAGTATACTCTGGAAAGTTAATCGTCACAGAAATGAAAGTCCGGCGAATTTGGGTTAAGGAGCTCGATCGTTCAGAAAACGATCTACCCTAAAAGTGCTACCTCTACCGTAGCACGCGTCTTTAGCATCTTCTTCAAAAACAGTTTCTGGGTGAAGCATACATACGTAGAGCTCCTCAAGTGAGCACCCTCAGAAAATGCCCTGTATGCAGGTGCACCTCTATCGTAGCATGCATCCCTTATACGTTGGCGTTTCTCTTGTGTCGCCTCTTCGTATAGCTTTTTGCGATTGTTTTTTTGGTTTCCTGTCTTGCAGACTGTAGCTACACCATTTGTTCGCTCCTTATGACACGCATCTAGGACGGGCGGTGGGTGCACTGAGAGCGGTGGGTAAAAAAACCCGTTTAATGTGGCAACAACATACACAGGACAGTAGCGTCGGCACTATTGGTAGGTACGAAGGGGTTGAGGTGTTCTTCTCAAGAACATCGAGTTGGGATATTGTCCCCCGTTGCCCCCTTGCGCGTGGGTGTCGAGCATGTGCGTGTGCGGAACAATGCCACCGTGTAGGTGTGGCGGCTTATTATCTGAGCTCCTCCCGCGAGGAGCTCAATATCTCACCCGAGTCATGAGTATGAAAAAGGTTGTGCGCGCAACCTGACCAGCATTAGTTTGTAGGATCTGCTGCCTGTAGTCTTAACAACGAATGTTAGAGACAAAGTATAATTCTAACCCGGTAGTGTTTCACTTGAAGCGCTCAATCAGCCTCGGTCAGATACATATTGCCTTGAAAGGCATACACTAACTTCAACCGCTGCCTACCGTGAGATGAGTTCGCGGTGATCTGCTGGAATAAGGCAGTTTTTATATCTTATATTCGACACACGAAAACTTGTTCTACGACACAACGAACAAATTGGTGGCACCTTGGGGCGTCCTCAACGCCTGTACTACTGTAGAGTAAGTCTGCGATGTAGCCAACGTACGAATGAATGCGGGGAGAGGCCGTGATGCTCAACCCTCTGGAAAGGTGCTACCGGCGACAAGAAGGGACTCCTCTACTGTTGACGCATGCTGTGATAGAGGTGCACCATGTTTTTCTGAGCTCCTCACTTAAGGAGCGCCATACCTCACCAAAAAAATGATTTTGGAGGAAAATAAAAGTGCTGCCGGATGAGAAATCTCATGACCGGAGTATACTCTGAAACATTATTCGTCACAAAAATGAAAGTCCGACGAATTTGGATTAAGGAGCCCGATCGTTCAGAAAACGATGCATCCAAAAAGTGCTACCTCTACCGTAGCACGCGTCTGTTTGTGATATAGGAAAGGTAACGTCATGGCATCGACAGGAACGAAACAGCAACCGCATGGTGAGGGCCTCGTTGTAATCATATCCATCAGTAGAACACCGAACGGAAACACACGTAATATGTGCCACGTATGTCCGGGAGTTTGTATAGGGAAAGCAGCTCCGCCCCAGCTAATGTCTGTACGGCGTGCGTGATAGATATACCTGATATACCTGATATAGCGCTTTAACCCCCTAGTACACAGCGGGCACGCTACTTAACTTAACAATTACTATTAATAACACGTCCACGATTAGTTATCATTGTGTCGCTGCTACAGCAGTACTACTGGACATGGTACTTGAAGTTAACGGCACCCGAATACAATCAAAACCGGGACCAGGAGTTGAGGCACCGACCTTACAGTATCAACACACAAGATGTGCCTGAAATGCTGTATCCCAGGACGACCGATAAACCGCTCATACATCATTGTGCTCGTACCACGGTAGTACTGGACGCTCACAGTAATGTCGACGCCGCGAATGGCCCAACAGTTTCACACCTAATGTATGGTACCATGTCTTTTTTGGAATGCGAGATTTCTCTGCAGCAAAGTTTGACGTCTTCCGGCTCCTCCACGATTTCACAAAACAAACACATCGGCCACGATTCAGACTTTGGACCCGTCCTACCATACGGACAGCACTAACACTCTATCATGATCGGCACATTATGAGGAGCCCCTAGAAAGTTAGACCTCCGCCAACCATTCGGCTTTGGCAAATAGTGTAAGCTAAGCCTCATACCGAATTCCACCGCATGGAGATACAGCGAGTAGAATCGTTGCCATATACGTTTACATTTATTTACAATTCCGCCGAAGGATAAATGACGCGTGCTACGATAGAGGCTGAGCTTTTTGCCTGAAATAGGTTCAGAATGATTGGCCGCCTTATCCCAAAGTCGTCGATTTTTCGCTACAGTAGTATTGCGCTGCAACATTTGTCGTCTTTTTGTTTTACTCAGGACATGAGATTGTTGATCGGGTATTATAGCACTCCACTTGTATTTCCTTCCAAAAACATCGGGCCATCTACCTATCCTCCGTATGGTGATCTAGCTGTCTGCTTTAGTGATACATTTTCCCCTGTCGGCAGATTCCAATGGCACTGTTTGTTATAGGAACGAGTGCCGCCATGACAATTGTATCGAAAAACAGAGTTTGGATGGGGTATACTATCTGTGTGGAGCTCTTCACGTGGCCACCCTCAGAACCGAACACATGGTGCACCCACCACTACCTCTACCATACCATGCCTGAAATACGTACATACAAATATTTTGATGAAAATAATTGGAATTCGCTCCGTTCAGGACCTTGAGTCAGTGAGAACTAATGCGGGGCCAAACGTGCAGCCCTCACCATGGCATGGTTTCCGGAACAACACGGTCTGAACCTCCGGTGTATAGACTTATTTTCACGTTTTTGTTTATTTGTACTCCCGGCGGATTGGCGAAACTGAAGCCCAAGCTCACCACACACACACTTACACGCCGCACCGCCAACACGGCGGGGTATCCCTTCAGAAGTGGCGTTCATCGCTGCAGCCGTCGATCGACGCCACCTGTGTACTCCATACCAAGGGCATGTTTTATCGTTCGTTGGTGGGGCAAACGAAGCGAGCCACGTACGTACACAGAAGACCCCACCCTACCACCGCCTTTAGTTATCTTGCAGGTGTGTCTTGGAAGCATCTGCCGTACAGTCTAATATTACCGCCAACCCGTGCTATTCACTGGGGGGTCCACCCCAATTTCCCTGGCAGCGTTTACGCCACTCGGGCGTGTTGCTCTGAATCCAACTCAAACCTTGGGCCAGTTTATTTATTTTCACGGCGCAGCGCAGCGTAACAATCCCTTGGAGTATCTCCTTTTTCGATGGCACAGCGCAGCGTAACAAACACTCCCAAGGCCGTGCATATCGCGAAACCAAACAGGAAAATCTAAAGAGATACAAAGCCAAGGCGGCGCATACCCTGAACCCAAAAAAGCAAAGCCAGAGGTGCAGCAAAGCAATAGGGTCGTGACCCCGCCGATAAAGCTCAGAGCGGCTGAAACTAACCGATATAAATATGACCCCTTTTTACCGTAGCACCCGTCCGCCCTGCCCTCGGACGAGCAGGGCCGTAGTCCCAAAAATGCTAACGATTTGCAGCAAGGCATGGCCTTGCCGGTTTATCGGTTTCATGTGCCCTACAGCCGTGCAAAGCGTTCCCATGTGCTTTGGAGCCGCGTACTTTCTGCCGCACTCGGTCCACTGTGCCGCTCGGCAGAGGCCTTGCAAGTCGTGGCCGACACTGTTAATTAGTATTTCCAAACAGGAAACTCAACCCAACAAAAACGGCAACCTAATACCTTCTGCTTGCGGAAACCCTTGGTGCCAACCTTCCCCGAAAACACGTACACAGATGCCAACTATTGTTCAGATGCCAACTATTTTGGCACGGAGACCTATTGCGCAACTCAACAGTACACAGTTACCGTGGGCCTCAATCGCAGCAATTCACAACGCAGAAATTACACCCTCATGGAAACGGCTCTAGCACATACCACGAGCACAACTCACGGCCGGTGGGACTATCCACGAACACGCCATACCCGTTTGAACACTCCGTACACAAAACCGTATGTATGTAGCCCTGTTCGCACAGACTCAAGACAACACACTAAATTACACCCCACCCCTGCAAAAACCCCAGTTACCTCAACTTATCTACCCCCATATGGGGTGCAGGGGCCGTGTACTCGTACAAAAGAAGGGGCACCTCGCTATCAATAGGTGCCTCCGATTCCAAGACTGTCAATCAAACATGCTAAACTATCGACGCGTTCTACCAAATAAGTGGCACGTGTTTGCCCCCTCCTGAGGCAAACATTTATTATTTCTGACTGATGGAGGCATCTTAACTGAGGATAACCCCAATGAGGCATTCCTTATCGATGCTTTTCCTTACAGGCCTAGAGCATGGGATTGCTCGTCGGTGTAAGTTCCAGTCGTGTTACTTTTCTCAAGGTCAGTGCTTTTATGTGACTTACTGAATTCACTGAGAGCTCAAGAGAAGAGCCTCAGCAGTGCGCCCCTACGTATACCGTAGGCATGCGTCGTATACATTGGTTTGTTTTAGTCTGCAGAGGTGGACCTTCGGTCCACCGAGAATGAACAGTCTCGATACCGACAAAAGACCCGCGACCGCAGCCGTGTTACATATCTCCGCCGCTGGAAACATTAGGGCCTATGATAATATAGCACCACGGACAGTTCAAGAGCTACACGGCAAATAGGAAAACAACAAGGGTAACGGTTGAACACCAACAGGGGCCGTTTCACGGAAGATAAATATCCCGGGGGCTCTCCCTTGCTCCATACATGTCGTATACCCCACAAGACACTAATACTCGTACATGTATCATCTCGCCCGTTCAGTCATCCCAGATTACTCCGAGTACCTCCGTCGTCTGCCTCCGAAATATGGAAACAGCCAGGTCATAAAGAAGCAAGTCCCCGGCGACCGCAGCTCTGATCTCTGGGCTGTTTTGCGCCCATCGCAGTAGGGCCTGGCGCTTCTTAGACTTGGGCCCCGGGTTGGCTGGCGCATCACTGGCCCATCGTCTCACGGGGCTTGATATGACAGCATCGAAGAGGTGCATGGACAGGTCCCACTCTTCAAAAATCCCCACGGCGTCGTAGTCGAGAATTACTTCCTGAAGAAGGGGAGGCGTTCGTAGGACAAGAGGTGGGGGGGGTGGCTTGAGAGCATGTAAAACTCACTTATACAGTTAATAGGGTCAGCACTACGTACATACAAAATGTGGCGGAACAGGATTGCACCAAACAACAGCCGTGCAATACGGCGTGTAGACCGCCCGCGCTGCTGCCAGCAGTGGTCGCCACGCACAGCAGAGTACTTTGCATGCGGCCTACCGTGAAAGAAATGCGCATGCCACACGGAACAAAAAACGGACAGGTCTGACCACCTGAGTCGCGCGTTCATAAGGGCACGGCGTGGCGCCCGCAAAAAAAACGGTCGAACCGCAACTAGTGTTTACATACCGTGATGTGGCCTACACTTCATACCATAGCGCCCTTTTAGGAGGCGATGGGGTGTAAATATGAACACCTACGAGGCGTATATGCTGGCGCTGACCAACAAGCGACGAAGGGGAGTACGCAATCGAATAAACCAGAGTAAGATACCTTAAGCGGGAGTCGAAAAAACGCGCAACTACGTCGACGGCAACAACGTAACGCGAAACGGTCAATGGAAACCCGGCGCGTGTTGGCGGACGTGCAATGCCGGGGTTACCGATACACTACGTTCCAACCCAGACGCGAAAAAGCACGAGCAAAGCCATCGTGACCGGCGGGTACGCGCGTGTAGTGACAACGGTGAGACAGCGAGCATCCATCCGAAAGCCACTGTTTTCGAGCCCGGCTAAGGCTACCGCTCAGGGAATAACTAGACCGGCAACCGACAGACACGCCTTCCCAAACGTGTCATGAAACCCTGACAAGAGGATGGCGTTCGTGGTGCGGGTGACCCACCGCGTCGTGACAGTACGAAAGTCGCCGCTTGATTGGTCCGTCTGAATATGAGGTTTTAACACGGCTTCATCGGTGCAGCTGCCGCTTTTAAAGGAAGAACCCACCTGTGCGTACTGGAGGGACTCCCAGCCTCCTTTCGAGTCGAAGGTAACCGGTGGCAGTCTTTCTATACTCTGCTCGCAGAAGGCGCCCGGCGGGCAGTACGAAGAAAAGTTAAGCTGGTAGATTGCTTTGTTCATCCAGTCTTCCTGTGCGAACGCCAAGAGGCGAGACGACAACGGCTCTGGGTCGTCCAATGCCCCACACCACTGGCAGCCCAGGAGAGACAAAAATGGGGTTTCACGTGCAAAGGAGGGGAACGCAACCGGAGGGGGTTATATTGGGCCGGTTGATACCCTTCCTCTGTTCTTGCTGACCTTTGACAGCAGCAAATCGTGGTCTACATGTTCTCAAGTACAGCACAGCACACGCCCTCATCTTCGGAATAAGTCACGAACACTCATCAAACCAACGTATAACGGTCGGGGACAAAAAAATAGCACAGCTCCAGCACCCCTCCCCCCCCCCCTCTCTGGACCACGGAACTATCCGCGCATGCGATAACCGGGCGCTCCCAGGCAATTCTACCTCCTGAGCCGTTTCGCCAATAAGCATTCACCGTGCCCGACTCCTGGCTTAACTCAGTATGCGGTGGCCCCCCTCTCACCTTCTCTGGGCGGACCTGCGTGTCGCCGGATGCGGGGCAATAGAAAAAGGCGGAGACCAGCCGGTCGATGGGGTGCCTCATCATCGTGAAGTACTGGCACTCCCTGCCGATCTCTTCCATTGGGAACCTGGCGCCCAACGCAGAGGGTGGGTTGGATGTTGGACGCGAGGTACGATAGATGGTAGCATTTTGTTTGGCTCAAACGTTTTCTGCACGACCGGGCTCCTTTACCGAAACTCGGCACTGTCGCGTACAGCCGAGCTAGCGAACCGTATCCCGTATGTACATAAAAAAAAGGGAAAGTGGGTCGCATGTGTGTTCGGCGACCAACGCAATCGGCACGTATACATATTAGGAATCGACGACGTATGTTCCCGTCGTGACCACGATTCCGAAGGTTTATGCTCTTGACAGCGATGTGTCCCGAAAATATCAGGAAAGGCAAGCACCTCGTGATGGTCCCTATCCGGCGTCTCCTCCGCGCCCCTCTAATACACCGTTAACACTTCGGCCAAGATGTGTGTGACCCATTGAACTGCTAACCTTTTGTACGCGGCGGTCCGTCATCTACCCCGTTTTCCTTGGCGAGACAGCGCCCGTCTACACAACGCACCGCCCAACCATACAGGGGGGGAAACCAAACCCATCCAAACGTTTATGCTCTTGACCCTGAATTCACTGTTTGTGTTCAACAAAAACCCCGTAACACTCGAACTCCAAGGCCCTTACAACGATAACCCCGTGGCAAACCCCCACAATACCTGAGCAATTCAACGTATCCCGCGATGACCGACGAGAAGTGTAGGGCCTCGAGGCAGGGTTCGCTTGTCTCGGGTCCGATGACGCAAAGGCCTGAGGGGATACCAATAAGCGTTGGAAACGACGAATCACGCGATAAGTTCGTTTGTTCGAAATATTATGGCCTGGCGGTGCTCTTCTTCGATCAGTCGTCAAGATTTGGAGGCTGCAATGCCGGTCTCCACTACACCCCTCCCTGACTTGAACGCATCAAGAGAATATAACGGCGATTTGACGCCACGTACTCGCACGTAGGAAGAAGGCCATGAAACTTTGTCGCAACAAGCCGCTGTAAAGCCGTCGGTAACCCAAATTCCACACTGGAAGGGTGGTTGTTAGTCGCTCGACGTCGAGCACAGTGTAAGCCATTTGCAGCCAAGATTCCAACCCGCGGTATGAAACAAAACTTTACTCGCTCTCGGTCTGTGCCGGCTGAATAAAAGGGGGGGGGGGGTTCGGGAGCCTTTATGGGGCGAGCTACGAGCTAGACGGGACCTAAGCTTCGGGTTAGTTTTACGTGTTCGTACTGGTAACAAACTATATAGGTACAGTAGGGGTGGCTCCCACTTTTCTTCCTCTTCTCCTCGCGCTAAGATGTCCCTGTCTCCCCAGGACGACAAATAAACTAAGACAAATGTTAAAACACCCACTTGTCTTTTTACAGGCAAACGACGAAAAAAAGTAAAACAAAACGTGACTGGCCTCCCAACGATGTCGGACACATCCTCGTATATCGTTTCTCGGTTAACGGACCCCTCTGGGCGAAAACAAAATGGGATATCGGTAGCTCCCAGTCAGGAAGAAACACCTCCACTCAAACGTTATACCCCCATCGTACCACGAGTCTTGACACTATAGCCAGCCAGCACCGACTGCCGCCCAGAGAGGCGCCGAAAGCTTTTGTTAGATTCACACCCTATTTACTGCGCTTAAAACCATACATGGGTTGCCTGCTACGTTCGTAGATCAAGTGTAAATCCAACAGCAGTGCCGATTGGGCGAATCGAAATATAAACCAAGAACAGCACGTGCCAACGCTTTTTATCACCTGGCATCGTTCCCCCTGAAGTCACGCTGGCGACCACCATCTGCCGCCGAATGGAGGACCCACCGCTCTTCACCATGTGGTGAAACAGGGTACAGTAGCCCGGGGTGTCCTTCGACCCCTTGCGCGCAACCGAAGCGTAAACCTGTCGCGCGCAAACGTGAACAAGCCCATGGCACAGAGTGAGCGCCGATGGTGAATAAATAGGGCTGTGAGTTAGCTGAATTCGGTACACAACGTGTGAGTAAACATTAGGAATATATCGGACGTCATACCTAACGTATGGTCCGTCCGATCAAATTTTCACTTTGCTGGCTACCCACTTTATCTCGCGCAGTTTTGAGAGTTGACAGGTGAAACAAAGTCAACAAGAACCGGGTGACCGAGAGGAATCCAAATCCGGTCTTAAAATTGAAATCGGAGATAATTGTCGTTTTTTCGAAAAAAAATGTTCCAAAATTACCCCGAAATTGACCCGAAACGGCATTTAATTGCCCCGAAATGAGTCATAATTGACCCGTAATGCCCCCAACATCGTTACTCCTCCCCAAGTTTTGTTTCCGTACAGCTAAGACGTTAATACACACCAGCACAAAATTTAGTGCTAATATATTTCCATCTTGATCAACTCTCAGTGGAAAGGAATTTCAACTCGTTAAAGCGCGTAACCATCTCAACGGCCGCATTGTGATAAATCGTCCGGTCTTGCTTCGAGGCGGTGAGGGCGACCTTCTCCTTGATCCCGCACTCCTCCGGGGTTGCGGCCCCACTCTGAGCATCGATGACGGAGTCTGATCGGTCCGTGGACGGTTAGTGGCTGTTCCACTCCTTGAAATCCCGGTATTTCAGGAAGTCCGAAAGACAAGACCACTACGTAGCGTAGGCTTCGATGTACAACCAGGAGTGCTGTTCTGTTGTGGTGTATATACTTTTGTAGTTTGTTGTTCTGGTGTTTTAATAGTGTATCAGTGCAATGAGGGCGAGTGTGGAGTATGTCCCGCTCGGGATGACCCCATCTTTGGGAGCATATTTCTCTCTCCACCGAGTTTTTTCGGTAATGAGAAAACCATGGATGTCACAGACGAAGCTATTTTCCCCGAATCCGTAGAGTTTTTAACGGTTTGCCCGATCAAATTCGCTGTAAAAAGCTAGGAAAATCCCGTCGGGATCACGGTTTTTTGCTGATTTCATCGCCAAAAGTGGTTGGAAAAAAAAATGAGATGTGTCCACGTATTGCCTTGGCTGAGATCTGTTTGAATCCACTCTCTGAAAAAAAAAACGACCCCCCATTCAACCACAGAAAAGCTAAGTAAATATTTCTGGGAAATTTTTCAAATAGCTATTTTCTTTGAACCCCAATGAAAAATAAAAAACGATCGGGCCATCTTAATCGCCTGGATCAGGGCTTTTCCACGGTATATTTCATGATACGTGGATGTGCGTCAGACCTGCGGAACAACTGAGGATGTGCGTCAGACCTGCGGAACAACTGAAACTCTATGACCTCACTTGTTGTGAAAATTTGATCGGACGGACTATATACCGTAATCATGCGAGAGTTGGCACCGGGGTGCGATCGATTTTTAAATGTTTCTACGTTGTGTTTTTTATCGCACCCCGGGCTATCTCTCCGATGGGTGCCAACCTTCCGATGGGGGTGCGGAAATACAATTAAATCATGCCGTTCTTCAATTTTGGCGCACCCCCGGTGCGATCTCTCCGATGGGTGCGCTGCTGAATCGAAATACACCGGGCCGTACTGGGGCAACGGTGCTGCGTAAATGACTCAAAGCTACCTAAAACGACTTGACCTACCATGCGTTGGTAAAGAACGTTTGAGAGGAGTGGCGCACTGGTGATATCTCATCGGAAAATGAAAGAAATGAGAATATTACCTACTACAGACCCGCTGCGGTGGCCCTCAAATTTCTATTTATGTCGGAGAGATCGCACCGGGGTGCTGATCTCTCCGATGGGGGTGCGAAAACACGATTAAATTTTCTACGTTGTGTTTTTTATCGCACCCCGGTGCTATCTCTCCGATGGGTGCCAACCTTCCGATGGGTGCCAACTCTCGCATGATTGATAGTCCGTCCGATCAAATTTTCAGAAACAGTGAGGTCATGAGTTTCAGTTGTCCGCAGTCTGACGGACTTATCCTCAGTTGTTCCGCAGTCCTGACGCACATCACACCGTATCATGAAATATACCGTGGAAAAAGCCCCTGATGCCAGGCGATTAAGATGGCCCGATCGTTTTTTTATTTTTCATGGGGTTCAAAGGAAAATATATTTGAAAATATTTCCCAGAAATATTTACTTAGCTTTTCTGTGGTTGAATGGGGGGGTGTTTTTCTTTTTCAAGGAGAGCTGGATTCAAACACCGATCATCAGCCACAGGAGGCAGATTACGTGGGACACAGCATCTCATTTGTTTTCCACACCAACTTTGGCTGACGTGTAATACACAGCATAACAACCAGCTGACGCACGGAGCACCGTCCTAGCTTTTTAACAGCGCTAAGTATGCGGTCAATGATCACGCTGCCCACAACCTTTTCTCCAAACAGACCTGCATCACGGATATCAGGCAGAGTAAGACACTAGACGTACGCTTGTGACATCCATTGGTTTTCTCATTACCGAAAAAACTCGTGGAGGCAGAAATATGCTCCCAAAGATGGGGTTCATCCCGAGGCGACATCGTAGCATCTCTCCCCTCATCATCTATGTCAGCACGCCCCATTCACTACTAACTATAAGAGCACAGAACAAGCTACTACACAAAGTATATATGCGAACCACAGGATCTCGATCTACACGAACAGACACTACCTTGGTTGTTCACATATCGCCATACGACTACGAGTCGGGTCTTTCGCCTCTTTCGGACGTACCTGTCCAAAGTACCTGAGGGAGAGTTCTATAGGAGTGGAACAGCCACTAACCGTCCACGGACCGATCAGACTCCGTCATCGATGCTCAGAGTGGGGCCGCAACCCCGGAGGAGTGCGGGATCAAAGAGAAGGTCGCCCTCACCGCCTCGAAGCAAGACCGGACGATTTATCACAATGCGGCCGTTGAGATGGTTACGCGCTTTAACGAGTTGAAATTCCTTTCCACTGAGAGTTGATCAAGATGGAAATATATTAGCACTAAATTTTGTGCTGGTGTGTATTAACGTCTTAGCTGTACGGAAACAAAACTTGGGGAGGAGTAACGATGTTGGGGGCATTACGGGTCAATTATGACTCATTTCGGGGCAATTAAATGCCGTTTCGGGTCAATTTCGGGGTAATTTTGGAACATTTTTTTTCGAAAAAACGACAATTATCTCCGATTTCAATTTTAAGACCGGATTTGGATTCCTCTCGGTCACCCGGTTCTTGTTGACTTTGTTTCACCTGTCAACTCTCAAAACTGCGCGAGATAAAGTGGGTAGCCAGCAAAGTGAAAATTTGATCGGACGGACCATACGTTAGGTATGACGTCCGATATATTCCTAATGTTTACTCACACGTTGTGTACCGAATTCAGCTAACTCACAGCCCTATTTATTCACCATCGGCGCTCACTCTGTGCCATGGGCTTGTTCACGTTTGCGCGCGACAGGTTTACGCTTCGGTTGCGCGCAAGGGGGGTTGGTTTTATGTGTTCGTACTGGTAACAAATTATAAGGTAGGGGTGGCTCCCACTTTTCTTCCTCTTCTCCTCGCGCTAAGATGTCCCTGTCTCCCCAGGACGACACACAAACTAAGACAACGGTTAAAACACCCCCTTGTCTTTTTACAGGCAAACGACGAAAAAAAGTAAAACAAACGTGACT
Organism: Saccharina japonica; assembly: GCA_008828725.1. NCBI lineage: Eukaryota > Phaeophyceae > Laminariales > Laminariaceae > Saccharina > Saccharina japonica. Next base: position 167,863 of record MEHQ01003534.1, on the reverse strand, counting down.
GGCCTCCCAACGATGTCGGACACATCCTCGTATATCGTTTCTCGGTTAACGGACCCCTTTGGGCGAAAAACAATGGGATATCGGTAGCTCCCCGTCAGGAAGAAACACCTGCACTCAAACGTTATACCTCCATCGTACCACGAGTGTTGAGACTATAGCCAGTCAGCACAGGCTGCCGCCCAGAGGGGCGCTGAACGTTTTTGTTAGATTCACACCCTATTTACTGCGCTTAAAACCATACATGGGTTGCCTGCTGCGTTCGTAGGTCAAGTGGAATCTATTAATAACAGCAGTGCCGATTGGGCGAATCGAAATAAAACAAGAACAGCACGTGCCAACGCTTTTTATCACCTGGCATCGTTCCCCCAGAAGTCACGCTAGCGACCACCATCTGCCGCCGAATGGAGGACCCACCGCTCTTCACCATGTGGTGAAACAGGGTACAGTAGCCCGGGGTGTCCTTCGACCCCTTGCGCGCAACAGAAGCGTATACCTGTCGCCCGCACACGTTAACAAACCCACGGTACAGAGTGAGCGACAATGAAGGTCTGTGAGTTAGCTGAATTCAGTAGACAACGTGCGAAAAAATTAGGAACGTATCGGACGTCGTGCCCAACGTGCCTATGGGGGTAGGTAAGTATCGGAGGGGGTACCTAACGTTCGGTAAAACGAAGTTAAGCACCGGAGGTCGTATACCTAACCTACCTGAAATCTTAGGTACGTATCGAAGGTCGTACGAGTACATGCGTAAAACTAAGGTACGTATCGGACGGCATGCCTGACTTGCCGAAGTCGGTAGGTAAGGTAAATAGTCGTGGAGTTTACCCGCGGGTATACCTGAGTACGTACCTTACCTAACATTCCCCTGTACAGATGTGTGTATCAGGTACGTGCTTCCTCGCCTGATTACGTGTCGAGGTTTGTAGCCGTTAATATTTGTTTGTGAAGTGACAATAGAGTTTGCCTACGATGAAAACAGAATACGAATATATAAGTAGGCAGTGTCGTATAGTATTGGCACCATTCCGACAATTATTTGGGTGAAAAAGCCCCGCGTTCCGACATATAGGGGTCCGTTGATAAGGGCAGCACTTTTTGTCTACGAGAGCGTTTTCTGGATGACGCGGCTAAACCATTCAAGAGTTTGGCGTATACGCACATAGGCTATGCGTTCGAATCAACAAGTCTCACCCAACGCGGACCTGTCCAATGCAATCCAATGCATCTGATACTGCAACCGTACCAGTAGAAAGGGCGTTTTTTTTATGTGCACTGGAGGTCGTTTTTCGAACGCACTAATGTCAACGTGGAGACGCGCGAAGGGCGTACTGGCGGGTGAATGTGTACCAGCACGACCGCCAGTAGTGGTCTAACGGAGTTTCCGACGCTTGCATCGCTCCAGGTGTCAATCGCCCTGTACGCGTTCGTACGCGAAATGAGTGGAATCGCGACCCGTCGGTTTTCATCTACAGGATCCTCGCGGGTCAGAGGCTGACATCTCGCGGCTGGCGGCTTCGTTTTCGCTGCGTATCCTCCCGAGGTCAGAGGGACCACTTGAGAGGCTGAAGCTGGTCGTGGGGTGCCTTGTCAAGGGAGAAGGGCTGGGGTTCGAAGTCGATCCTTGATTTACTCCGTTGAAATTTTGGGGGTAGATCTCTCTCTTGGCGCATCTGGACGGAGGGCAGCCTAACTTCTAAAGGGCGAGACAATTTGCCTCGCCGATTGCTCTCCTCGAACCATCTATTGGATTACAGTAGCCACGCCAAATATCACGTCCACCCCTCATCCCTAAGGTCGAGTACAAGTTGCGCCTACAAGCAGCAGAATCTGCACAAGTTTCCCACCCTGATCCACGAAACGATATCGGTGACATTTTGGTACGAGTGCTCGTAATTTGTGTTTTTGTTTACAGCAGTACAAAAGCACCAAACGCATACGGGGCGATTGAAACCACGAGCGATGCGAGCATCGAAAACGAAAACGTTAAACGTTACAACGAAGCCGTGGGTCGTGGAGATGCCTGGCAACTATTGTTTTGTTGGGCGGAGATGCTGGCTCAAGCCGCATTGATGTTCCTGGTGCATGCATCTGGACAACCTACGTGCTGTGTTTTTTGCAGTTCGAAGAGACACACGACTTGCCGGCAGATCGGAGGCCAGCAGTGTGGCGGCCACAAGGGCTCAAATGACGCCGGAATTGCATAAGAGGGGGAGCTCCATTTGCTTGTGTCGCCGAACAGGCCTTCTCTTTCATCATATCGATCGGCGGGGCAGAATGCCTTTGGTGAATATACGTACTACTGTATCTTCAGTCTGTGATGTTCGGTACTTTTGTGATTCTACGAAAAAAAAAGGATCAGGATCATTTCTTTGAAGAAAACGTGTCTTTTTCACATGACTATTCCTCGACATCGAAGTATTACACTCAGCTACTCGTACGTGACTTTCGACCAACTCCTCCATCTCGCAGCTGTGTTTAAAAAAAAAAAAAAAAAAAAAAGTACCGGTCGCCCCGGTGGTCTAACTGGTAGCCACGAAGCCTGTAGGCCCGGATGTCGAGGGTTCGATTCTCCCCATGGAGGTTTTTATTCTCAAATGACACCGTCTGTCGAGAGCGCATATTATAGCGTGGGTAAAGCGAAACTCGACGAGAGTTGACGAGGGAAGAAAGTGCTGGAATCTTCTCGCGATAAAAAGGCAAGGCAAGAACCGTAGTGGGGGAGGAGGGAGAGGAGCCTACTTTGTGACCCAGGACCTGAGTTACGACTAGGGAGGGAGAAAGACGGAAGTGCGAAGAAAATACATGGGATGGACAAAAAAATAACAAACAAACAAAAAACATCCCTGCTTAAAATAAGTAGATACGTACTTAAAGTATTTAGTATTAATAGTGACGTCTGAAAGTGTTGGACAAATGACATATAATACGTAAAACCCTATTAATAGAGTATGCGGATACTCGTACGTATAGCGGTATCTGTTTCCATTCTATGGAATTAAGAACGTCGAGAGATGTCCTTTGATCAATCGGAAGTGTGCAGCGCTTGATTTCGTATTTTGTCTATTTATCCTGATACATATTACGCGCGATCAAAGTATTACACTCAGGCAGCAAATGTGAGTTTCGACGAAATCCTCGAGCTCACAGCCTCGTCACAGCTGTTTTTTTTTTGTTTTTTTTCTAACATTATATTATAGAGTTCCGACCGCTATTGACGAAAAGAGAAGGAAGGACATGGGAGAAAGCGTGCACATGATCTCCGTATCGATTAGGTAGCAGAGATGGAAACTCCTGGCACTATCATCGACTGGAGAACGGTTTTGGTTGTTATCTTTTCTTTCTTTGTCTTCTTTCTTGCATTTTCCCCTCGTTTCTCTCTTGATTTCTTACGCCGGTGTCGTCCTCTACTCTGTGTCGCTTCACCCGTGCAGCAGGCAGCAGGTGTCTGTTCTTCTTGGGACACTTAACGCGTTTCTTCTATGTATAATAGGGCCTAATATCTCCTTGCGTCATTGGTATTATATTTCATTTCAGAATTAAAATTTGTATTGTCTTTTTGTGCTCAATGTTTCTTCTTTTAATAAGCTCGTGTCGTCGTGTTCTCGCAGCCGGTACATTGGCATTTCACTCCCTTTAGCCGTGAATTTGCGTTAATTTTGGTTTGGTTTTTGTCTGTCTCGCAGCAGTCTGTGACCACAGAATGAGTACTTATCTCTCCAGGATTGGGAATCAGGACAGACACTGGGCGTATACTGAGGTAGTTGGGTAGAAACAACGGGTTTGAGGGGAAGACGACACACATAAAATAATAGGATACGAGCGGTGGACAGAATAAGACGGTACCTGGTATTAATAGGTACCTGGTATTATTTACGTATTTCTCGCCAGTTCCGAAGGATGTTTTCCCATATCGGGAAAACGGAGTGTCTGGCCGTTATTCTCTGAACAAGATACGTCGTATTCTGAAGCGTACTGCTGTTATTCTCATATCCTACGAAGTACTAAATCATGCCCAAAGTCGTGTGCACGTGGTCACAGGACAGGCTCCAGAAAACTGGAGCGGAAGAATTTGCCTCAAGAAAATTGACGTAGGTCAAACAGAACAATACTAAGATCGGTCAGATAAGCATCATAACTGAAACGCAATCGCAGCAATAGTACACAGGGCCGTATATTATAGGTATGCCTCAGATAGATCCACACTCTGCATGCTAGCAATCCAAGGGGGGCGCATACAAGGAGAACACAAAGCAGCAGCTATGATGTACGATGCTGCTGCAGCAGTAACGCGGTGTTGTTCCCTGTTTGAGCGTCTTTTCCTTCGTGGCATTATGGTTGCTTTCAGAACTAAGACGTTGGGATCCCGTCTTCGTCTATAAATAGTGCGTATTGACCGGCAGTGGTTGAGGAAGGCACACGAGAAGCTGTTGTCCGACGCCGCTTGGAAATCTGGTGGTGAATACTGCTTGACCAAAACACGCTTATTTATGCTGTCGAATTCTTCTGCCACAGGTACTGCTGTAGGTGTGAAAAACACGTGTTTGTGTGTGGCACTTAGCATATGAAAACAAGAAGAAGAGAGCACAGCAGTCACAGCTGTGAAGCATGCCTGATCAGTGATTGGGGAACACAGGCTATAACTGAAGACTCGATGAGCAGCACTGACTCGGACTGCAAGAGCGGGGCTGGGCATCTGCACTGATGTTCGTTACTACATCATAATCAGGCAGTTTCGACGGTGCTTGTTGCTCAAGGGCTTTTACTGCGGTACGACTAAATTTTGCGTGTTGTTCCTGTCAAAATTGAAACTGCGTACGAACTACGAACACACTGTCAGCACTTACTACCCGGCCCCGGATTATGTGCGTGTGGCTCTTGTTCTCCCTCTCTCTCCATCTTCCGTCGTAACTCAGATCCGGGGTCACTGAGTATGCTCCTCTCCTCTTTCCCCACTACGGCATGCACTTTTATCGCGTGAAAAATTTAGCACTTTCATCGCTCGTCGACCCCCGTCGAATTGTGCTTACCCACGCTATGATACGTGCAATGTTGTTTGTTTGTTTTTTTCTCTAAATCCCATTTATTATCTTCGCCTTTATTTTCTCTCCTTTAGTCGTAAAACTCATGTCCGGGGTCACTACGTCACTACTGTGGGTACCCCGCCCCCCCCCCCGGGGTCACAAAGTAGGCTCCGCACCCCCCCCCCCCCCTACGGTACTTGCCTTGCATTTTTATCGAGAAAATATTTCAGCATTTGTTTCCCTCTTCGTCCCGCGTCGAATTCTGCCTATACCCACCCTATGGAGGTGCTCTCAGCAATTAGTTCCTTTTTAATTTTTGCCAATATAGTCAAAATCTCACTACGCACGATGGGATTTGAACTTGGGCACTGTACGTAGTAGCATAGCATTTGAAGCTGGCTACTAGACTTTTTTTGTTTTTTTTTCCATCCCATTTAGTGTCTTCGCCCTTCCATTCTCTCTCCTTCCTAGTCGTATCTCAGATCCGGGGTCACAAAGTAGGCTCTTCTTCCTCCTCCCCCCCTACGGTTCTTGCTTTGCGTATTTATCGCGAGAATATTTCAGTACTTTCTTCCCTCGTCAACTCTCGTCGAAATGTGCTATGGGAGCTCTCGACAGTTGGTGTCATTTGAGAATCAAAATCTACAGTTGGTGTCATTTGAGAATCAAAATCTGCAAACGAAGACTCGAAACAGACGATTTTCCAAATTGAGAATTGCCTTTCCCATGAGAATGAAAATCGAAAATATATATTTTTTGAATTGTAAGAGATGTGCTTCCCTCACAGGAAAAACAATACACTGCTGTTCATTATTGTCAGTTGTGACAGCCGTCGATGGCACGAAAAACAATTAAATCGGCATCGGCAGTCTCATGATATCGAAGATCCAACAAAATCGGGATTTATGGGCGAGGTACCTCGCTCATTAATGCCAATTCCCTTATATCCTCTGTTTTACTAGCCTGTCAAGGTTGATTTCGATTGTTTTCTCGTGGATCGATACCTACCATCGAGGAACATATATTCTTGGCTAGATTTCCATCGTGAGCGAAATACAACTCGTAACAAAACAACAAGTACTAAAACCGATTTTCATTCTCATCGGGAAGGCAATTCTCAATTTGGAAAATCGTCTGTTTCGAACACTCGACCTCAAACTTAGCAGTCCTCGTGGTTTACTGCTCCTCGTAATAATACACCACCGGAGCGACCGGTATATCGTACCTGGTATATATGCACCTGGTACATAGTATAGTTTGTATCATACGATTTCCATTTCCATTTTTTTTGCATTTCGTTCATTAGCCCGTAATGTTGAACAAATACCTGGTACATCTCTTTTTTTCTTTTTCTTTTTTAATCCATCCCATTTATTATCTTCGCCCTTCCTTTCTCTCTCCTTCCTAGTCGTAACTCAGATCCGGGGTCACTAGGCTCCTCTCCCTCCTCCCCCACTACGGTTCTTGCCTTGCTTTTTATCGCGAGAAGATTTCAGCACTTTCTTCCCTCGTCGACTTGCGTCGGATTCCGCCTACCCACGCCACGAAGGCGCTCTCAGCAATTGGTTCCTTTTTATTTTTTCAAATAAAGACAAAATCTCTCACCACGGTGGGATTCGATCCTGGGTACCAATGATAGTAGTCTTTGAAGCTGACCACTACTCTACCGGGGCGACCGGCTGTGTTACTCTAATATTAATACTTGGAATGGTAAATAGTGATCCCGGTATGTTTCATTCGTGGTTCTTTCGTACAGCTAGTAAGTAGTGTATGGGTTGCTTTTGTTTTATTTGCGTGGTGTGTTGCCTGTCCGAGCGCCCTCAGGGGGGCATGACAGCGATGCTACAACCCCTCGCTTTTTTTGTTTTTTGTTTTTTTTTACATGGTCACTTTTTGGCTTTGTATTCTGTCCTTCCATATTTTCTTACGTAGGTTTTCTTCGTTTGTTCAGCTACGCATTGTATACACATGTCTGATCATTTGTGTTTTTATCCTTTCAAGCCTTTTCTCGTCTATTTCCTTGTCTCACGTGTTTGGCACGCAGATGAAGCGGAATCGGGTATGAGTAGGAACCGCCACACATCCGGTGTATGGGTGGCGCCCAAGGGGATGGAGACGGGGGGGGGGGGGGGGGGGGGGGGGGGGGGGGGGGGCGAGTTGTCCGGAAACCGCGGCTGAATAAAGCAGGAAGGAGACGGCAGACAGGGTATATACCACTACTTGTACCAAACAGACTAGTTATGGGTAGAACCTGTCTGTACCACTACCGGTCTACCAGTTTCAAAACGCTGATACAAACTGGCTCGGCGGCCTGGAGGCTGATTATGTTGTGCTTCATTCTTCATTCAGTTGCCGATCCATTCCGTCCGTTCTCAGTCTTGCTCTATTGGCATTTTCATTTCCTGTTATTTCTATATCGTCGTGTCACATCTCCGCGGGACGCACATCATATTCTTAGTTTTTTCGTTTTCGTCTTTGTTTATAGTATGTTTTTTTTTGTCTCCTGGGTCTGTTTTAGTTAGGGATGTACATCAACTTTTTTTCGGGGTTGATTTGATTGTTGATTAATTTGTCCAAATCGTGTTGATGTATTCATGATTAGTTGATTAACACCAACACAATCAACTACACGATGATGTGATTAATAATCATGATTATCGGTTGATTATTGATGGTTTCC
>MEHQ01003534.1:126678-159929 GCA_008828725.1 Saccharina japonica | reverse complement strand
GAAGGAGACGGCAGACAGGGTATATACCACTACTTGTACCAAACAGACTAGTTATGGGTAGAACCTGTCTGTACCACTACCGGTCTACCAGTTTCAAAACGCTGATACAAACTGGCTCGGCGGCCTGGAGGCTGATTATGTTGTGCTTCATTCTTCATTCAGTTGCCGATCCATTCCGTCCGTTCTCAGTCTTGCTCTATTGGCATTTTCATTTCCTGTTATTTCTATATCGTCGTGTCACATCTCCGCGGGACGCACATCATATTCTTAGTTTTTTCGTTTTCGTCTTTGTTTATTATGTTTTTTTTTGTCTCCTGGGTCTGTTTTAGTTAGGGATGTACATCAACTTTTTTTCGGGGTTGATTTGATTGTTGATTAATTTGTCCAAATCGTGTTGATGTATTCATGATTAGTTGATTAACACCAACACAATCAACTACACGATGATGTGATTAATAATCATGATTATCGGTTGATTATTGATGTCTTCCACGGTTACATTACAAAACGCCTTATTCTGATTAAAAAAAAATCAACTAATCATGATTCATTTCAATAATCAACTAATCACTGATTAGTTCACTAATCATGATTATGTACTATAATCAACTACGCGTAATCATGACTAGTTGATATATAATCAACAACCAACATCACGTGTTGAAATTAATCACCAAAAAAATCATAATCAACACGTGATTATGAGTTGATGTATCATACGACATCCCTAGTTTTAGGTACGACGTATGCATTTTTGTTTTTCCTGTGGCCGTTTCCGTTTCTTTGGTTTCATCTCTTTCACGCATCTGAATTGCCCTGAGAGTAGGTCGTACACGTCGTATATACGAGTGCGTATAGATGGCATTGCATTGTCTGCTCGTTCATTTCAACGCGCGGAGATAATAAAAGGGATGAAAAACAAACGTGGTATCTCGGTGACGAGTGACGACAGAATTGCCGATTCTAATATGTAATAGGATGAATAATCGGCACGGAAACTGGGTGTGCTGGATGTCGACGGGTAATATATGTGGTCACAGACGGAGAAAAAACAAAACAAAACAAACGCAAATTAGTAGGTAACAAAGTAAAGCAAGTGAAATGTCAACGTACCGGATACGTACGTGTGAGGGTATTACCTGCTGAGCTATAGGGGTAACATATCGATCGATTACCCAGCCCAGGGGAACCAGGGAAACGGTGTTTTTCGGGGACGCACGCGCAAGCGTTTCTGAGAAAAGAAACGTTCGAAGTGAGATTCGAACCCGTGTCCTCGACAACGTCAAATGTGAGGTTATTACCTGCTGAGCTATAGGGATAAACGATCGACCGATGACACAGCCCAGGGTAATCCTTATAACATACGAGAACACAACGACACCACCAGCCGTATAATTACACGTACGTGCTGTGGGCTGCTAGATCTGCACGTACTTTAGCACCATCATTTTTGCACCATCTTTACCCTTGCTCCCACCCGGACCTGACCCCACCCGGATCTGATCCCATTTAGCACCCTGCTCCCACCCACAGGGTGCAGAAATATAATCAGCCCACATCAGGAGCCGCCGGAGGCCCACCTGGCACCTCGATCCCATTTGGTACCCATGTAGGCCATACATATCTACACTACTCTGCTATATATATAACCATATTGAATGTACGTGCAGATTCGTTAGACTCGCACGTATAATACGTGCAAGTTCTACTGAGCGGCAACGACACGACGAGCCAAAAACGGGGGAAAAAAAAAAAAAAAACGAAAAGACAACGAAAACAAAAACGAATTATGAAATGAAACATAATACAAATGAAGCAAGGAGACAGCAGAAGCTCCCCCATTATGGAATATACGTCGCTGATGTATTGAAATAGCGGTTTAGCGTGAAGAACACACCTACCGATACAACAAGTATTACGTAACATCATTAATTTATTTATTTTCCCATCCCATTTATTATCTTCGCACTTCCGTCTTTCTCCCTCCCTAGTCGTAACTCAGATCCGGGGTCACAAAGTAGGCTGGCTCGTCTCCCTCCTCCCCTACCACGGTGCTTGCCCTGTTTTTTATCGGGCAGAGGGTTCAGCGTTCCCAACGCTCGTCGATTTTCATCAATTTTGCTAACTCACGCTCTCGCGCTTTCCGCTAGTCAAGTCATTTTTGCGAGAAAAAATCCCTACGACGAACATGGGGCTCGAACTCGCGACCTTGACGCTGACAGGCTTCGTGGTTACCTGCTAGCCCACCGGGGCGACCGGCATATATATGTACTCTATATACGAGTATATATATTTTGTTTATCCCATTTATAATCTTCGCCCTTTCTCTCTCCTTCCTGGTCGTAACTCAGATCCGGGGTCACAAAGTAGGCCCCCCCCACTACGGTTCTTGCCTTGCATTTTTATCGCGAGAAGGTTTCAGCACTTTCTTCCCTCGTCGACTTGCGTCGGATTCCACCTACCCGCGCCACGAAGGCGGCGCTCTTATTAGCAATTGGTTCCTTTTTTTTTTTTTTAAATAGAGACAAAATCTCTCACCACGGTGGGATTCGACCCTGGGTACCAATGGTTGTTGTTGTTGTTGTCTTCACATTAAACTCGTTTCAGTTGCTAATCCCTATAGTCTGATCTAGCAAGATCACAGCCCGTGGTCACAAAAGTGCTCGTAGAGCCATCAGAGAATCGTAACCAGTGTTGTGAACCGATAACCGAAAGTCGGTTTTTTCGGTCGGTTTTTTTCGGTTTTTCCCGACCGAAAACCGACTTTTTTTTTCGGTTTTTCGGTTTGAAAAAAAAAACGAAACCGAAAAACCGACTCGGTTTTTTTCGGTCGGTTTTTTTTTTCCCCGTCCCCTAAGTCAATAACGCCTACATATCTACATGGAAACCCCGTTATGTATGGACATCTGATACGCACACAGCACCCAGCACATAGCACACAGCCCGCAGCAGCAGCAACAGCAGTCGCACAGGGCACGGGGTACAGCGGTACAGGGTACAGCAGTGCGTCGCGAGATTGCGAAGGATAGCCATGTCCGGTTCAGGCGGCAGTGCTGACTCTGACCTTGTGCCGGAGGCAGAGGCGGGTGCAGGCAAAGGGGAGGTGGAAGTGGAGAGCTCGGACGATGATACCGTGAAGGTTGTGAGCAAGCCTCTCGGTGGTCGAGTTGCAGCGTCAAAGGCGGCGGCAGGCTTCGTGACCTGCAGACAGTCGAACTGTGTTCTTTACAAGAAACACGGCTGGCTCCGCCATGTCGACAAGGATCGAGCTCTGTGCCCGACCTGCGCCATTCCTGTGCCGTGCAAAAACACTGCTGTACCTGTAGCTATTGTCGGCTGCAGATTATAAATATGCATGTCGTCCTGTACCGTGTGTGTGTGGCGCAGCAGACGCAGGTACTGCAGGAGGGCCACTTGACACCATACCGTCACATTATGCCAACACATGCGCACCGAACCCTTCGAAATGTAGACCAATTGGCTAGTTTAGTCGGGAAACCGACCGAAAAACCGACCGAAAATTTTCGGTTTCGGTTTCGTTTTTTTTCGGTTTAAAAAAAAAAACCGACCGAAACCGACCGACTTTTCGGCGAGAAACCGAAAAACCGACCGAGTCCATTTTCATTTTCGGTTCACAACACTGATCGTAACCCATTCAGAACTGGAAAAATTGTCCCACACTAGTTCCAAGTGTTTTGTCCCCAGGTTCGTGGGACCAGTTCTTAACCCTTTCAGAACTGGAGTCCCGTTTTGGGGACAAACCACTCTAATTCTAAGGAATTTGTCCCCAAAACGGGACTGCAGTTCTAAAAGGGTCAAGGGGTTAAAGAACACGCACACTTAGCAGGGAAAGGATACACCAGTCCGAAGAGGTTGTTGTTGTTGTTGTTCTTCACATTAAACTCGTTTCAGTTGCTAATCCCTATAGTCTGATCTAGCAAGATCACGGCCCGTGGTCACAAAAGTGCTAGAGCCATCAGAGAATCCTAAAGAACACGTACACTTAGCAGGGAAAGGATACACAAGTCCGAAGAGGTACACCTAAAATTCCTACAGCATGTTATGCGTGTCCAAAACTGAACTACACGCCCGCAATCTCCATTCGACTACAGCAAAGCATCGCCCTCCCCCCCCCCTCCCACTTTTTACCAATGAATTTGCCGACTACAGCGCAACTACTTTCTGAATTGCTGTCTGTACAAAAACACACGGTAGGCGTTGAAACAAGAGTAGTCTTTGAAGCTGACCACTACTCTACCGGGGCGACCGGCTCATATAGGATACCTGTACTTGTATTTTTTTCAAGTATGACCATATCATACTCTAACCCCTCCCCCCCTCCTCTGCAGGCTATATCGTAGTATCAGTACGTACATATGATATAATACGTACAAAGAATGGGTACGAAAAGTCGTCCACCTGTTGACCACGATACGATACAGAAATATGCGCTGGAAAAAAATAAAAATAAAGGTATACGGTACAGTATACGTACGTACGTATATATATATATATATTCCATCCCGTTTATTATCTTCGCCTTTCCTTTCTCTCTCCTTCCTAGTCGTAACTCAGATCCGGGGTCACAAAGTACGCTCTTCTCCCTCCTCCCCCACTAGGGTTCTTGCCTTGCATTTTCATCGAGAGAAGATTTCAGCACTTTCTTCCCTCGTCGACTTGCGTCGGATTCCGCCTACCCACTACCTACGTCACGAAGGCGCTCTCTCAGCACTTGGTTCCTTTTCATGTTTTTCGAATAAAGACAAAATCTCTCACCACGGTGGGATTCGCTATTGGGTACCTATGCTATTTATAGTAGTAGTCTTTAAAGCTGACCACTACTCTACCGGGGTAGCTCTAAATATTAAATATTGATACTATTCATATTAATGAACATATATACCACACATTTATATCAACAGAATAATAGCAATCGAGGGTACATAATTATTTTTTCACCTGGTACGTATCAACCTACTATTAATAGCTCGTAGAACTTGCCTGTACTACGGGCAAAAACCTGCCTCGGCTGGTTGGAATATTATGCTTTTGACATGCTCCGGCTGGCTGTCCTTCCCTGTCGTTTTTAGTCTTGCTATGTTGGCGCTGTTTTCGGTCCATTTCACTTCATTTCATTTCATTTCATTTCATTTCATTTCATTTCATTTCATTGCATTTCATTTGGTTTTTTATTGGATGTCGCATCTCCTCTGGGAGAAGCACGACACTTTCTTTCTTTTATTTTGTCATGCTTTTGTTTGGTTGTTTGATTGTTGATTTGCTTCAGTATGGTTACTTTTTGTTATTTTTTCCTTTTCGCTTTTTTCCTGTTTCGCTCTTTTTTTCTCTTGCGTGCACCTGGATTGCTAGCAGGGTAGGTCTTGCCTGTCGTATACCAGGGTATGGCATTGCATTGTCTGCGCTGCTTACTGCACTGAGCGTAGTATCTATGTGTCGTAGTTTTGTGACCACATAACTGGTACCTTTTTAGGATGAAGAATCAGCACGGACACTGGGTATGCTGATGTCGACGGGTAGAAAGGAAGGTTTAATGTGAAGAACACACACACACACGTATCAACCTGGTACAAAGACCACCGGGACGATGTCGTAGTCTGTTATTAATATTAGGGCATTAGCCAAACATAGGTATACCTACGCACTTTGAGCCATTTATAGGTACACTGCGTAATGTACACCGGCTTCAGGGCCCGCCTGATATTGGGCCTGCTTTCCATTGTACCTACAAATGGCTTAAAGTGCGTAGGTATACCTGTTATCGGCAACTTAATGTACTTATCACCTATGTTTGGCTTCAAACGTGCCTACAATTGGCTCAAACGATCTCTCTTTGTCAACTGAAATATAGACAAACGGCCGTACATTCACCCTATGGAATGTTGCTCCGGACCGTGCCAACGGCTGTGTAACTTGAACCGCCTCAACCGTGTGGTATCACTCTGTACACGTATATATAATACCAACGTTGCTCCTACTGTATACTGCACTTAAGTATGTGTATTGTACTTACAGCATAACGGCATGGAAACACTCGTCATTGTTGTTTCTCCGCATCGTATATATGTGTGTGTGCGAAGGAGGGGTGTCGTACTGAATACGTATGCATTGACCGTGAAACGATTTCCCGCCTGTAGGTAATGCGTGATATCTCCGCAGTGTCAGTGGTTGTACTGGTACGGTCGGCTGGTTGACAGTCACGGCATCTGGTGTGGCCGTCTATCTATATTTCAGTTGCCAAAAAGTGATAGATTGGAGCCATTAATAGGTAGAGTTGGATCCAAAAATAGGTGATACGTAGATTGAGTAGCCGAGAATAGGTGTAGCTATTACGTTTGGGTAAGTTAGCCTGTGACCACGGGAATCGACCGTGTCAAGTGTTGGATTAGTGCGGACAGATGGAGGTACTGGATAGAGAGACCGGCACGGCTTTTAATGTGAAGACAACAACAACAACAATTACGCACTTTGAGCCACTTGTAGGTACAATGGAGCGCAGGCCCAATAACAGGCGGGCCGGGAACCCGTTTCCGGTGTACATTGAGTTTATTTGCAAAAATAAATAAAAAACGGAATCAACTGCTGAGAGCGCCAATGAATAGTAGTAGCGTGGGTAGGCACAATTCGATGCGAGTCGACGAGGGAAGTAAAGGCTGAAGTCTTCTCGCGATAAAAATGCAAGGCAAGAACCGTAGTGGGGGAGGAGGGAGAGGAGCCTACTTTGTGACCCCGGATCTGAGTTACGACTAGGGAGGAGAGAGAAAGGAAGGGCGAAGATAATAAATGGGATGGAAAAAAAAAAAAAAAAAAAAAATGCGCAGTGTCCTCAAAGTGCGTAGGTATACCTATTTTTGGCTAATACCCTTAAGATAATTAGTCGGATTGAATAGTATTAATAGTTCTCTATTAATATTAATAATAGGTTTGTCTTCTGTTGTATCGTAGTTTTGTGGCCATGTGACCACAGATCACAGGCGAAAGGACTTTTTTGTTTTTATCTCTCTGGGAATGAAGAACTGGCACGGACACTGGGTGTGTTGTGTGCTGGATGCCGACGGATGCGTGGGAAGAAGGAAACACACTATTATACGAGAGCGTAGACCACCGGGATGACCGGCTGGTTAACTACTCTGCATACCTGTTGTCTACCTGTTGTATACGTAAAGGAAGGCCAGCAAATTCTCCCGTACAGCAGCAGTATTATTATTGCTGCAGTGTTTCGCCTCGCATCATATATCATATTATATACGATACCGAAATACCAGGTATGATATAATATCATATACTGGTATACGTACTGGCAATTATATTTCTTCGAGGCCTCCGCTCAACAAGAGAAAAGGGCAAATAAATTGCTTTGCAAACTATTTCAAGTTTTAAGGAGTCTGGCTCGAGACCCTGTTGCCTTCCCAAAGAAACCGCGGGCTTTGCCTGGCATGCACGTCCATCGTCTCCACAAAGAGGTCACGGGAGGAACGCAAAGCCACACACAACGGCACAGCCACGAACTCACCGCTTCACAGCCCGCGTGCGACAGCAGACTGAACGTCAGCGTCAATGCTCTCAGCGTTCTCCGTTGGACCCGGTCGAGTCTAGGCCTCGATGCTGGTGGTCGGTCTTGTTGTGTTGCACAGCACCGAACCATACCTGGCTCACGATATCGGAGAAACCCCGCTCCAGTCCCTCCGTTCGTTAACAGCGTCTCGCTTCGGGCAGGGAGCTAGAGCTTTGTTTTGATGTATCGCTCCGTTGTCGAGACAAGTCGTGCGGGGGGCGGTCGGGGACTTGCTTTGTGGGAGAGTCTCGAGTCTCGACCGATGTAAAGAAAGCAGGGCGTCGGCCCTCCCGGGCTATCCTCGAGTCGTCTGTTCCAGCACTCAAAAACTGAAAGACTTTTTCGTTTTTTCTTGTTGTGTTCCTTGGCTTATTCCGAGGTTGCCCATCCGAGTTCTTTCTCATCCGTGATGTAAAACCAAGTTTCGAAACAGCCATTTGTCAATAATCGGTTGAGCTCACAGCTGACGACGTATTTAAAATAATTTTATTTAATTACTGCCTGACAGACAAATTGAGTGTGTACTTACAGGTGAGTATTTTACCTTGTTTCTTGCGTGCATATCATACGTACGTATAAAAAACGTACCAGGTATCGAGTACTACTGGTTCCTACCCCCGGTATTCTACCTGTGGTTTTGCCTTCCAGTACTCTCGTACGTACGTAGGTAGAGTCATGTATACCGTTTTCTCTTCTTCACCCTGAAAGTGTCGTATATACGTATATACGTATATACAAGATAAAGTAACACAAATATTACGATTTTAGTCGTGGTCCGCACAGACAGTTTTTGTTTTTCAGATTGTCCAAAACGATACGTGAAGCCGCGCTCGGATCGAGCCTTTCCCCCTGGAGTGAGGTGGAGTATGATCATGTGATGGCTGGGGAGAGGCTTGAACGGGGTCGACGCCTTCTCGTATTTTGTTGAAATAAAACATTATCCCATTCAGAACTGAAAAAAAAAGTCCTCGTACACTACTCGTAGTTCCAATTGGTTTGTGCATAATTCGTGGGGCCAGTTCTTACGGGGTTAAACATCACATAAAAGCAGCGAAAAATGATCATATTTTATATGTGCATATGTACGTAGGTACTTGGTAATAACAGCAGTATCAGGTATTATATTATATAATTAAAGATTGAAAAATTATTAAAAAGAAAACACAGAATTTTATCCACACTCACTCATCTTTGCAAGCTGAGTACGGTAAATATCTGGCACGATTTGTGGATTAAAGACCGATGAAGGCGCCTCGTGGTTTCGGGACAGACTGACTGATGTTCACACGTCCATGTATTTGCGTATAGCAAGTACAGAACACTTTGCACTACGCGTGTAGGCTACGTATAATAGTCCGTAGAGAACACTTTGCACTTTCACAGCAAAATTTCCCCCCAACCGCGTATATCTACTTGTTGTTGTCTTCACATTAAAAACCGTGCCGGTCTCTCTATCCAGTACCTGCATCTATCCGTACTAATTCAACACTTGACACGGTCGATTCCCGTCGTCACAGGCTAACTTATCCAAAAAAAGGTATACTGAAATAAAAGTGGAACCCGAAGGGTCCGCAAAGCGATCAAAGCCAGTCAAAAACAGATAGTCTGGAGCCCTCCGCTCCCCTCTACACGCTATGTGAATTGTTTCTAAATCGGCGGAAGGGCTTGCGAAGACGATGACCGTTATTGTGACCGTTTTCGAAGCAGCTGGTCTCACCGTATCCGAAACGAAAACGGAGACTATGCTGCTGCGGACACCAAACCAGGCACTCCGGACCTCACCGCTCGTCACCGAAGCAGCGGGCCAGAAGTATAAACAGACGATGCATTTTTTGTACCTTGGTGGTCATGTCGTCGCAAGCGCGGACATTATGCCAGAGATCAAACGACGCATCCGACTCGCACGGGCATGCTACAATCGGTTCAAGCGGGAGTTGTACGATATGGAGGATGCCCCGTTCACTCTAAAGGTGCGCATGCTAAAGGCCGAGGTGATGGAGACACTGCTGTACGGGTGTGTGGCGTGGACCCTTGGCCAGGAGCACATCGCTGAGCGCCGAACGGCACACCACAACTTCCTCCTACGGCTCATTGGTTTCCAGCGCCGACAACGCACCGACCATGTCATGTCGTACGCCAAGGCTCTCAAGAAGGCACAATGCGAGAGCGTTGAGACGACCATCCGCAAACGACGCCTCCTCTTTGCGGGGGGCGTACAGCGCACGACCAATGAGCGGCTGACCAGGCGGGTGATGTTTGGGACGATCGCCGGTGGGACGAACCCGGGACCTGGCCGACCAGAAAAGAACTGGGCACAATGTCTAGCAGATGACCTCAGGGTTATTCGAGCGACAGAGGGCTCCACAGAAAGCTCCCCTTTACTGTTCGGAGCAGAGACGGTACTATAGCCGAGGGCGGCTAAGAAGAGGGGGGTGCGGTATCGGGGGGTCGGCGAAGCGGCGGACCATTTCATGGCGAGGTGGCACACGGCCGAAGCGGAGAAGAGCTGGATACGGCATGCAGCTGAGGACGCCAAGAGAGGCGACAAGGAGAGGGGGGGGGGGGGGGGGCGACCGTACTGATACAGCTGTCGACGAATGCAGAAACGAAATGGTAGATCGTGCGGCAAGGTATCGGCTCGACTAGTCCTTGAATTATATTATTTTGTTTCCTGCTGATTTGTTCACCGGGGAGGGGGGCGGCAGAGGTAGTACCGGCTTTTGACACTGTTTTTGTTTTTAGAGTGGGAATGCTATGGCAGAAGGTGTGACATGGTCCCCGTATCGGTTTCTATATAGCAGAGACGGGAACTTGTTGTTACCATCGCCTTGAGCTTGCCCTGAGAACGATTTTCTCTTTTCCTCTCTCGTGTCTTCTGTCGTGCTTTTTTGCCTTGTTTCTCCGTTTGTTTCCACCCTATGCCGGTGTCTTCCTCTTTTTCATGTTGCCTCGCCCGTGCAGCAGTTACATGTTCCTCTTGGGCACGTGTGTTTTCTTCTAGGGGTGCTTCTGTCTCCCTGCGTCATTTGCGTCATTTGTATTCTGTTTAATTTCATAATTCGTTTTTTATTTGTTTTTTGTTTTTATTTTTTGGTTCGGCTCGTGTCGTTGTGTTCTCGTACCCAGTACGTTAAGCATCTCACTTGCTTTACCCATTAATTTGCGATTTATTTTTGTTTTTGTTTTTCTCTGTTTCACAGTCTGTGACCACATAACATTGGTACTTTCTCTAGGATGGAGAATCAGCACAGGCACTTGGGTATCTGACGTCGCGCGAGTAGAAAGGTAATGGTTTAATGTGAAGACACACACACACAACAACAACAACCGAGGTACCTTGGTACGCAGCAGAAAAAATAAAATCGTGACGTCACGGAACTCACCGACCCCTTGCGGAGGACGTTGCGCTCGAAGTCGGAGGGCTCGTTTCCCTTTGGGAAAAAGTAGGCCACGACGAAGAACGTCAGAACCCCCTTGTACTTGGCCTTGCCCATGCCGAACCCAACGTCCGTCGTCAGCTTCCAGACGTTGTTGGTGAAGCGGCTCGTCTTTGGCGCCTTCCCCGGCTTGTCGTACCTGTACCGCTCCTCCTCCTTCTGAGAGAACGAAAAAAATAAAATAATAATGCTCGTATGGGCCAGGCCAAGCCGCGGCGGTGCAGGATGTATGTGTTGTCCGTGGGCTATGTGCTGTGCGCTGACCGCGAAAAAAAAAGGAGAACAAATAACCCCTTTCCCAATATTATTGGGAGTCCCAACCTACGGCGTTATTTTGCAGCATTTTTTTTTTTCGTTTTGACCAGGGGTACGCGCGGTACGGGATGGGACCGTTTTGCCCGCCGCAGGCTGAAATTTATTTGGGTCTTCCCGAGGGGCGGTATGGGAAAATGTTCCCGTCTGTTTACCGCGGGACGGGAATGGGACGGGAAGGTGGGAAACCATTTGGTTGACGGGATTGGACGGGAAGACACGATTCTTTGGCGGTACGGGACGGGACGGGAACCGATTTTTGGCGGTACGGTACGGTACGGGAAATATTTTTCGGCGGTACGGGAAATGACCGGTGAACGGGTCGGGAATAGGTCGGGAAAAAGTCGGGAATGGGTCGGGAATGGGTCGGGAATGGGTCGGGAACCGGGTCGGGAATACGGTCGAGAAACGCAGTCGGGAATTGTTGGGAACACGGTCGGGAACACAGGCTGGAGACAACGACTGAAAAGGGTATAATCAAAAGTCTTGTTCGAGTACGAGTATAACATTCGCGAGAACAGTGCCAATAGGAGCAGGAACCCGGGCTGGTTGCTTTGGCGCTGCTTGAGGCGCCGAAGCAGATCCACCGGGATCCTCCACCTCCACAACGTCCATGCTTGATGCCATGTTTTGTATTTGGGCCGGGTGGTGGTGTGAGTGTTCTTGGTTTTATTCTCGACATAATAATTTCCCAAATGTACGACCGATTTATTATACGTACTATTATTTCAAATAGCGAGGTGTGAGTTGGGCCGATTGAATGGTTGATACAAATTTTAAGTTCGTGTTTAAATTTTGAATTATAAACAAAAACGAGAGGAAAAATAAAGAAAAAAGAAAATATATATTCGCGCGTAGACGATTTGTTTTTATAGTTCGGAAATATATACGAGTAAAAATGCAGTATACGCACTTGCATCCATCCATGGTCATGCGATGGGAAAACGAAAAAATCGGCGGTACATGGAATGGGAATATCTCCCCAATAGTGAGATGCGGGATGGGAGAAGTTGTGCCCCATGATCGGGATGGGACGGGAATCACTTACATGACAGTGGGATGGGAATAGTCAGGACTGGGCGGACAGCGGGACGGGAATAGTCGGGAATGGGCAGACAGTGGGATGGGAAACAGTCGGGAACGGGAACACGGCCATTACCGCGGGACGGTAGAGCTCGGGAACAGAAACTGACGATGGTACCGGTCGGGAAATCGCGGTCGGGAACGAAACATCTGACGGTTTCCCATTCCCGTACCGTACCGTTCCCGTCCCGACCACATTTTCCCGTCCCGACCTTTACCGCGCGTCTACCTCCGGTTCTTTGACATGACACTTGTGGCCCATTTCCTTGGGGCAAAGATAGGCAAGCTAGGGACGAAAAGCACGTTCAGGCTCGCTATTTTCAGAAAAGGTCATTCAGGCAATAATTCAGGCATGCTGTGGGCCTAGATGTAGGCTTTATATGGGCCGCTCTGCCCAGCTCATGAGGCTGTTCATCATGTGTTTCCATTGGCCGGTCCGTGCCGCGGCCAAACATGCTATGTGGTGTACTCCTGCTGCTGCTGCTGCTTTTATACTCAATACATATTACAGGACTGGAGTCCCGTTTTGGGGACAAATTACTTAGAATTAGAGTGGTTTGTCCCCAAAACGGGACTGCAGTTCTAAAAGGGTTAACACTACTACCTGGTACTGCCTAACTTGCTGTAATTAAAAAAATCGCGAAAAGAACACCGAAAACTTAGTTGGCTGGTATACCAAAAACAAATACGAGTATCACTTTCTTGATTTCAGTGACGAGCTAGAAATCTCGAGTTATATATAGGGAAAGGAAAAATGAACTTTTCTGTCCAATGGCAAGGTGGTTCAAATATAATGATGATCCACATTGTATTCAAAGTGAAGTTCATACACGACAAATAAAGGATAATATAGTATAATAGCTGTCGCTAGGAACTCGCGCAGCAGGATATTAGTAACTGTCGTCAACTTGTGTGCATTGGTGGGAAAAACAACAGGGGAAAACGTCAACGACGTGCCCCGAGAACCCCCTCTGCCCTCCCTTCAGGCGGCACACGCGCATGATGGCGCAGACCTGGATCACGGGTTCGAAACCGTGTTGACCACTTCTTTTTCCCGTTAGAGTTGCAGTACGTTAACTATACAAGTAAAGAAAAACAGGTTTCCACACCACTGGTACTAGTAGGGTAACAGGTAGTGCGGGGGCTTAAGAACACGAGGGTCTCGGGTTCTAGACCTATGGACGACTGAATATTTCTTTTTTTTTATGTTGTAGTTGGGTCTGTGTGGATGACGTCACTGGTTTTGTAGAGAGACGCGGCATAGATGGCGCGGATACCCCGGTGCCTTAACTGTGTGCCTGATCGTGGAAGACCCCTTCAATGTGGAACGATTCCTAATCAGTGTCGATGTTTATAATGCTGTGCCTAACACAGACGTCCAGGATAGATTCGGGTAATTGTCAATTGACATGATGGCTTTGGTTGGCTGTTCTTTTTCTCTGTGTGACCGCGGACTGTCATTCTGACAGCACTTCAGACAGCAGCTGCGTGCTCCATCTTGTTCCCACGCCTACCGTGTGTTTTTGTACAGACCGCACTTCAGGCAGTATTACGCTGTAGTCCAAGTAAGTGTAGTCGGCAAATTCATTGGTAAAGAGTGGGAGGGGGGGGGTGCTGCTGTAGTCGAATGGAGATTGCGGGCGTGTAGTTCAGTGTTGGACACGCATAACATGCTGTAGGGATTTTAGGTGTACCTCTTCGGACTTGTGTATCCTTTCCCTCCTAAGTGTGCGTGTTCTTTAGGATTCTCTGATGGCTCTAGCACTTTTGTGACCACGGGCCGTGATCTTGCTAGATCAGACTATAGGGATTAGCAACTGAAATAAGTTTAATGTGAAGACAACAACAACAACAACAACAAGTACAACGAAGTAGATAGCAAAGATTATGAGAATATGTTGGATAAAAACGTAGTAGACAAATAAATTGTGTGAATTTGATGAATAAAGTGCCGACGGAAAAGTGCAGACAGATTCATCTGTTTAATGAAGTAAAACAAACGGTCGACGCTTTCTTGCAAGGGGTCCCTATCACGAGAGGCTTGGTCAAGACTAGAAACTCGCATTCGCTCGTAATAAACCAGAAAGCGAATCTTTTAATTTCAGAAAGAGAAACATGATCGGTAACAAAGATGACCAGCAGCCAACAAAACACATACAATTTACTTGGTTTTTAGGAGAGTATAAAATCACTTGAGTTGAAAAACGGAAAGCTGACAATTGTTGCCGGTCGCCCCGGTGGGCTAGCAGGTAACCACGAAGCCTGTAAGCGTCAAGAAAGCGAGTTCGAGCCCCGACGAGTGCATACTCTTAGGCACTTTTTCTCGCTAAAAATATCTTGACTAGCAGAAAGCGCGAGAGCGTGAGTTAGCAAAATTCGATGAAAGTCGACGAGCGTTGGGAAGGCTGAACCCTCTGCGCGATAAAAATGAAGGCAAGAACCGTAGTGGGGGAGGAGGGAGAGGAGCCTACTTTGTGACCCCGGATCTGAGTTACGACTAGGGAGGGAGAGACGGAAGTGCGAAGATAATAAATGGGATGGACAAGGGTGCACAAAAAAAAGAAAACGACACCACACACGTAGGAAGGCCAGAATGAAAAACAAACCGAATCGCTGTGATCACAGGACGAAATGAGCAAAAACCATTTTTTTTTCGTTTTTTGTTCCCTTTTTTTAACTTGGTTTTAGAGACCCCCCCTATTTTTTGTTTCGCTAGTGGGGAGGTGGGGGGGGTAATTTAAAAAAAAATAGACCTATTGTTTTCTTGGATCACAACGGTCCGGTTTCTTCCCTCCAATATAGGGGGGGGGGGTATCTGGGATTCAGATCCGCGCATACACTCGTCTTAGGAGATAAAAACAAATCCTGCGAAAAAATAAAAATAAATAAAAATTAACGACGTAATTGTGTAAACTTTGAAGAAAGCAATGATCTATTACGGAGCACCTATAGTAATTGGTATGATTTTTATTTAAAGGGGACTAAGGGCCCGTATTAACGAAGAAGAAAAAAAAAACAATTTTGATTTTTTTTTAATTCAAATCCGCTTTTCATTGGTCAACACACGCACCAGCACCAAAGATTAGGATCTTGGGGCATAAAAATTGGGGTCAACACACGCACCAGCACCAAAGATTAGGATCTTGGGGCATAAAAATTGGTGCTGGTGCGTGTGTTGACCAATGAAAAGCGAATTTTTTTTTTTATTTTTCCAAATTGAATTTATTTCATACTCGTTAAAACGGGCCCTAAGTGAGGATTTAAATGTATCTCCGAGAACCAAAACAAACGGATATATATACGTACTCGTCGAGATGACCAGCATCCAAACAACAATCTCTTACATACTCGGTTTCAGTAAAAGTAAAAAAAACCCGAGATGATACAGAATCGAAAACTGAGAACATTCTGCAACAAACAGGTGGTTTTGACAACATACGGATCCATATTATATTGAAGGTGGAGTTGACATAGCACAAAGTAAAGGTATATTCAATCTCAAATCTCAAATCGATCGAACAATTTCCGCAAAAACAAAAATCGGAAAACAAATTAAAACCAGAATTCTAAAAAATATCTCCCATTCACTTGGTTTTAGTATTCATCAAAAAGCTCGAGTTAACCTCTTATGAACCTATAGTAATTCTAGAGTAATAAAATACTTGAAATTAGTGTGGGGTAAGTATTTCAATTATGAATGGGTCAAGAAACGGGAAGCTGATATTTCTCGGCAACAGGTACGAGTAGGTGGTTTTATTCAATGATCCAGATATCATTCAAGGTGGAGTGAAAAGGGGAAAGTAACGGTAACTCCAGTTTCCCGTATATCGTACGTATCCGTCCCGTATCCGTCTCAACCTAATGATAATATTCAACCCTTTTTTCTCGCTCCCTCCCATTTATCATATTAATAATACGTACTAGTCGTTACTCAGATCCGAGGTTACACACCAGGCTGTTCTCCCCGCTCGCCACTTATAGTACGCGGCTTGTATTTTCTTAGCGCGAAGACTTCAACCCCTTCTGTCCTCGTCGACTAGCGTCGAATTCCGCCTACCCACGCTATGCACTCTCAGCAGTGGTCAGTGGGTTCCTTTAATTCCGCAAATACAGTAAAACTCCCACCACAAGACGAGATTCGAACTCCGGAACCTAAACCCAGTACCGAATATGTGTCGCGGTTGGTGAACACTTACTTCAAATTTCTTTAGTTTCTACTCGGGGATCACCCTTGAAGATTTCAAATAAAAGGACGGGAAACGATTTAATCTCCTATCTGGCCAGCCTCGTCTCTTTGTAGCATGTCATTATTGACCAAGTAACGTGAGATAATCGCATTTTTGTTGTTCCGCTGAAGGAGGCATCAGGGCGCACACTACACATCACCCTATACTAATATTGGTTTCCCTCCTCCTGTATGGTAACGCGCACATAAGATAGCCTCAGTGCCACGTGTTTTGCACGCCAACTGCAGGTTGTTTTTTCGGCCACGCGCAGAGCCCAAGTGTTGTCGATGTGGATCGAGATTGGGATTTACTTGAACGTCTTCTCCATTCCCACCTCCCCCAATGTGCTTTCAATGGGTTTGACGTTGCCCTCGCTAACTGGTTAACGCCGTAGAGAATGAACCAGCTTACTTGAGTCTGGTACATGACGCTGCCGTCGATGGACTGGTACCGCTGCGTGTCTGCTTTTCTCCGAAGGCCCCCTCGCCCCTGGTTGGTCAATAGCTCCGGGCCGACGCCGGTCGTGTACACCGGTTTGCACTTCTCCATGCCGTTCATCTCGAGTACAAACTTGGCGTAGTCCCCTTGCGAGATGGTGAGTGTCCCCTTCTCGCGGTCGCGGCTGACTTGCTCTCGGAGCACCATCGAGATGTCCCCCATGCGGCACTTGGTGTCGAAACGCCGCACGAGCTTCTCCCCCAGCTGCTTGAGCAGCAATTTGTTTTGCTCCAGCAGCAGAAGATCGTCGACGTAGATGGTGAGGACGACCTTGTCCGTCTTCCAGCTTGAAAACGTTGGTCTTTTTTGGTTGCGGCGTTGTAGATTACATTATTGGGCGTGTAGGTGGAGATGCACAGATCGGACTCGACTTGATGGAATCATATGTCGATCACGAAGTCGTCGATGGTACCAGGACAGTTGGATGGTTCCTGCGGGATTCCGAAGAGGCTCTTGCGAAGCCTCATTTCTTGGTGGACTCCTTTGTTGTCTGTCTCCTCGCGTCCAGGCGCCAATTTCACGAATATCGTTTCGTCGACAG
This sequence comes from Saccharina japonica, assembly GCA_008828725.1. Lineage (NCBI taxonomy): Eukaryota > Phaeophyceae > Laminariales > Laminariaceae > Saccharina > Saccharina japonica. The sequence continues at coordinate 142,259 of MEHQ01003534.1, read as the reverse complement.
GAGAGTTGAGAAATGCCGCGGGGGCATCCTACTGCAACCCCTCAAGGGGTTTCTCCGCCGCTAGAGCGAGTACCATGCGGATGATTTGACGACGACTGCCATCGCCCAACCGAACATCACCACTCTAACCTTGTGGGATTCATCGGCCTGTACCTTGTAGATGCACCGTGAGCGGACAATGTTCGATCCCGCGGTAGCCGAGATGATGGGGACGAGGTCGTAGACCTGGTGTTAGACCATACTCGCTATCTCTTTGTCTTCAGTAGCCTCCCGAAGAGCAGCTTCCTCGCCTCTGAAATAGTGTCCGGAAATATTTTCGCCTTCGTCTCGCCCATCGAGCGCGTTGGAAGTTGTGTTGTTTGGTGGCATAGGTGTACTCCGCAAAGGTGAGTATTTCTTTCTTGTGGGTTATGTCGGGTATATATGCGCCAGTGTAGAGGTTGAGCTGTTGCAGCTCGCTCAAGATCCACTCGGTTACCAGATAACTGAGCCCCCCAGAGGCAGCCTCCGATCGGCGCGTCACAGCAGGCGTAACCCCTCAGCGTCCCACCGACCTCTGATTTGGTCTCGGGCGTCGCTTCTTCAGTACTTATAGCGGGCGCCCCTTATTGGCGCCGTCTGCCTCTGGGGGCGGTGAGTTGTCGACGGCTGACAGCGGCGGTGATGCCCGTTGCCTGCTCAGGGGTTATTGTCCGCTCAGCGACGACTGCTGTTCACCATGTAGCAGTTGTCTTCCCTGCAGGGCGCTGTTGGTGAGGTGGCGAAGCCTTGACAGGACCTCGGCCACTTCCGAGCTGGTGGACTGCACGGTCGGCGAGGTGTGATCGTCTTGCAGAGCGTTGAAGTCGAGGCGTTGTGTGAGGTCACAAACGTCTCGCAGTAGATTTCAACCCGTTATGGTCTTGTCGCTACCCCAGGTGGGACCTACACACTCGTAGTAGTAGCTTCCTCGTGGTGGAATCCTCTGTGACGGTGTTTCCACAAAACTTACGTTCCTGCATTCCACCACCTTGCGCGTTGTAGGGTTGTAAACAATGTACGCCTTGCTGTCCTGGCTGTAGCCGCACAGACTCCCCTCCCAAGCTGTTTCATCGATCTTCTGTGTGTCTCGATGTTGACGAATGCTCTGATGTTGATGGTCGTGGGGCGTAACATATCCGTTGTAGGGCTGTAAACAATGTACGCCTTGCTGTCCTGGCTGTAGCCGCACAGACTGCCCTCCCAAGCTGTTTCATCGATCTTCTGTGTGTCTCGATATGGACGAATGCTCTGATGCCGATGGTCGTGGGGCGTGACATATCCGTCGTGTTCCCATAACATGCCTTGTACGGGGTTGCCATGTCAAGTGCCGAGTGTGGTGTCGTGTTTACAAGGTAGGTGGCAGCCCACATCAGCTCTCCCCAGAGGAACTTTGGCAGCCCGTTGTCCACCTGCAGGCATCGAGTTATCGCCGCAAGTGTGCAGCCCTGACGCGCCGACGCGCCCACCAATTCCAGTGTGCCGGACACCGCAGGCTCCATCTTGATGGTCACTTCAAGACAGTAGCTCCGGAACTCCTTTCTGGTGTACTCGCGGCCTCTATCCGCACGACATAGCCGAATGCGATATCCTAGCGGCGCCACCACCCCCTGTGTGAAAAGCTACAGGGATTCGGCTGCCTGGTTTCCTTCCACTTGGATTTCTCGTCGATAAACTTGCTTACGTACTGGAAGCCTTCTAGTGAAGTCGGTGTGATGGGTCCCAAGGGAATTTTACTGCTGAGTGTCATCGTCGTCATGTCAGCTTGCTGAGTGCTCTCCCTGATGGCGCAGACGTCGCAGGGAAACACTCCCGCTTTGAAGCCCACGCCGTTGTCGGTTTTGTTATGTGCCCGATGCGGGGGTGGTCAGTAGTGCCAAGTACGGGGCGTCCACCTCCAAGTTGAACGCGCAGAGGTCGCGGGTGCCCGCCACTTGTTGGAGCCGGAGGTTAGCGCCGCTCGTATCGGTGCGTGAATTATCTAGTGCCTAGGCGGTGACTATGCCCTCCGACGTTTCTTCTGGGACTGAAAACATGTTTTCCCCCGCTCCACTTACTAGCACGATTGATAGTCGTACGCTCTGCCTCTGCCCATGCGTGTCGATAATGGTGCCACTGATTACTCTGGTGGCGTCCCCCATTAGCTCGTGGTTGCCTGTCGTGGTGATCTTGCGTGGTACGGCCAAATACTTGTAGTTGGACAGCCGCCCCCGGAGTCTAGGGGTGATATAGTCGTCGAAGTAGTGCTCGGGTGCCCCGCTGGCACAAGTACCAAGATATTACCGGCGGTGACCACCCGGCCGTTGTTGTATGGTTCAACCCACGGCCATCAAGGCCAATAAGTCGAGAGGTTCTCCAAAACGTCCCATCGTGGCTGCTGACGGCCCAACCAGCGGGTGGTCCCTCCCGACCATAACAAGCGGGCTGGTTCGCCGCGCCTCGTCGGGTGTCTCGTCGAAAGGGATATTAGGCGCAGTATCGGTCCCAACGGCAGTGGTTACCACGTACGGAATCCTCCCTGGAAGCCCCCCGCTGCCACCGCCGGGCCCGTTGATGACGTAGGCTGACGTTGTTGTCGGCTGGTGTTGTCGAGTAGACAAGGGTGGCTCACGTTGGCGAAATTTTCTTGCGTGCATTGCCGCTGAACGTTGATGGCGCTGGTCTGCTGGCACGGGTGCAGCATGTTGACGAAGTTTGCGTGCTGGCACTGGTGATGAATGCTGCCGAATTTGACACTGCCGTTGTTGGCCTGCTGCTGTTGTACGTTGCACTCGGCGTCGCTGTGAGTCAACGACCTGTGGACAGAGCACCACTTGCTCCCGCCTGCGCCGCCGCCTTATGCCTTCTTCGCGGACTTCGCTGACTGCCTCCGGTTGTGGTTCTTCTTCTGGTAGTTGGGGTCGTACTTGGGGCAATCCTTTTGGTATTGGCCCTGTACTTTGCAGATGTGGCAAGCACTCCTGTTTAGGTCACCTTGCACATGCATGGCTACCACCGCGGCCCGCAACAGACGGTGTGCTTGAAGGACGGGAGAGGAGGTCAGCGTACATGTTCCGCATCGTAGACATGATGTCGTCCAGCGTGATTTCACGGTCTCGAAAGCCGATGTTCCGCACGAACTCGTTCTCCGGACAAAGAGAAGTGATGATCATGCCGCTAGGGTTGCCGTCGGTGATCTTCTTGCCCATCTCTTACAGGCAGTTCTGGGTGGTCTCCATGCTGTACAGGAACTCGTCGGGTTTCTGCCCCCCTTGGAGCTTTGTACTGTTCAGGTCAGGCACTTTAATTTTCCTCCTGTGCCTTCCAAACCTTCTGTCCGTTTCCGAGTTCCCCCCTCGCTGTGCTGCCGGGGTAGCGCTTCACCACCGTACATGGCGGCTCCAGTAGTCGTCGGTGATCNATGTGAAGGTAAAAATAAAACTGGAAAGGTCAACATCACCAATCGGGGATATACGCCCCCTGATTCTATCTTGGTGCCCCTATATGCCGGGGTGTTCCGTGCCGGGTTCACGCCGGTCAGGCAAACAAAATCGAGTCCTCCACCCCGATATAAACGCAGCCATCGTACGGGGGAAGGGAACTATGGTCCCGTGCGACTGATGTACCCCCCAGTGGGATGGGAATAGTCGGGACTGGGCGGACAGCGGGACGGGAATAGTCGGGAATGGGCAGACAGTGGGATGGGAAACAGTCGGGAACGGGAACACGGCCATTACCGCGGGACGGTAGAGCTCGGGAACAGAAACTGACGATGGTACCGGTCGGGAAATCGCGGTCGGGAACGAAAAATCTGACGGTTTCCCATTCCCGTACCGTACCGTTCCCGTCCCGACCACATTTTCCCGTCCCGACCTTTACCGCGCGTACCCCTGGTTTTGACATGCCTGTGGCCTTTCCTGGGGCAAGATAGGCAAGCTAGGGACGAAAAGCACGTTCAGGCTCGCTATTTTCAGAAAAGGTCATTCAGGCAATAATTCAGGCATGCTGTGGGCCTAGATGTAGGCTTTATATGGGCCGCTCTGCCCAGCTCATGAGGCTGTTCATCATGTGTTTCCATTGGCCGGTCCGTGCCGCGGCCAAACATGCTATGTGGTGTACTCCTGCTGCTGCTGCTGCTGCTGCTGCTACTGCTGCTGCCTTTATACTCAATACATATTACAGGACTGGAGTCCCGTTTTGGGGACAAATTACTTAGAATTAGAGTGGTTTGTCCCCAAAACGGGACTGCAGTTCTAAAAGGGTTAACACTACTACCTGGTACTGCCTAACTTGCTGTAATTTAAAAATTCGCGAAAAGAACACCGAAAACTTAGTTGGCTGGTATACCAAAAACAAATACGAGTATCACTTTCTTGATTTCAGTGACGAGCTAGAAATCTCGAGTTATATATAGGGAACGGAAAGCTGAACTGTTCTGTCCAATGGCAAGGTGGTTCAAATTTAATGATGATCCACATTGTATTCAAAGTGAAGTTCATACACGACAAATAAAGGATAATATAGTATAATAGCTGTCGCTAGGAACTCGCGCAGCAGGATATTAGTAACTGTCGTCAACTTGTGTGCATTGGTGGGAAAAACAACAGGGGAAAACGTCAACGACGTGCCCCGAGAACCCCCTCTGCCCTCCCTTCAGGCGGCACACGCGCATGATGGCGCAGACTTGGATCACGGGTTCGAAACCGTGTTGACCACTTCTTTTTCCCGTTAGAGTTGCAGTACGTTAACTATACAAATAAAGAAAAACAGGTTTCCACACCACTGGTACTAGTAGGGTAACAGGTAGTGCGGGGGCTTAAGAACACGAGGGTCTCGGGTTCTAGACCTATGGACGACTGAATATTTCTTTTTTTTATGTTGTAGTTGGGTCTGTGTGGATGACGTCACTGGTTTTGTAGAGAGACGCGGCATAGATGGCGCGGATACCCCGGTGCCTTAACTGTGTGCCTGATCGTGGAAGACCCCTTCAATGTGGAACGATTTCTAATCAGTGTCGATGTTTATAATGCTGTGCCTAACACAGACGTCCAGGATAGATTCGGGTAATTGTCAATTGACATGATGGCTTTGGTTGGCTGTTCTTTTTCTCTGTGTGACCGCGGACTGCCATTCTGACAGCACTTCAGACAGCAGCTGCGTGCTCCATCTTGTTCCCACGCCTACCGTGTGTTTTTGTACATACCGCACTTCAGGCAGTATTACGCTGTAGTCCAAGTAAGTGTAGTCGGCAAATTCATTGGTAAAGAGTGGGAGGGGGGGGGTGCTGCTGTAGTCGAATGGAGATTGCGGGCGTGTAGTTCAGTTTTGGACACGCATAGCATGCTGTAGGGATTTTAGGTGTACCTCTTCGGACTTGTGTATCCTTTCCCTGCTAAGTGTACGTGTTCTTTAGGATTCTCTGATGGCTCTAGCACTTTTGTGACCACGGGCCGTGATCTTGCTAGATCAGACTATAGGGATTAGCAACTGAAACGAGTTTAATGTGAAGACAACAACAACAACAAGTACAACGAAGTAGATAGCAAAGATTATGAGAATATGTTGGATAAAAACGTAGTAGACAAATAAATTGTGTGAATTTGATGAATAAAGTGCCGACGGAAAAGTGCAGACAGATTCACTGTTTAATGAAGTAAAACAAACGGTCGACGCTTTCTTGCAAGGGGTCCCTATCACGAGAGGCTTGGTCAAGATTAGAAACTCGCATTCGCTCGTAATAAACCAGAAAGCGAATCTTTTAATTTCAGAAAGAGAAACATGATCGGTAACAAAGATGACCAGCAGCCAACAAAAACACATACAAATTTACTTGGTTTTTAGGAGAGTATAAAATCACTTGAGTTGAAAAACGGAAAGCTGACAATTGTTGCCGGTCGCCCCGGTGGGCTAGCAGGTAACCACGAAGCCTGTAAGCGTCAAGAAAGCGAGTTCGAGCCCCGCGAGTGCATACTCTTAGGCACTTTTTCTCGCTAAAAAATCTTGACTAGCAGAAAGCGCGAGAGCGTGAGTTAGCAAAATTCGATGAAAGTCGACGAGCGTTGGGAAGGCTGAACCCTCTGCGCGATAAAAATGAAGGCAAGAACCGTAGTGGGGGAGGAGGGAGAGGAGCCTACTTTGTGACCCCGGATCTGAGTTACGACTAGGGAGGGAGAGACGGAAGTGCGAAGATAATAAATGGGATGGACAAGGGTGCACAAAAAAAAAAACGACACCACACACTAGGAAGGCCAGAATGAAAAACAAACCGAATCGCTGTGATCACAGGACGAAATGAGCAAAAACCATTTTTTTTTTCGTTTTTTGTTCCCTTTTTTAACTTGGTTTTAGAGACCCCCCCTATTTTTTTTTCGCTGTCGGGGGGGGGGGGGGTAATTAAAAAAAAACTGACTATTGTTTTCTGGATCACAACGGTCCGGTTTCTTCCCTCCAATATAGGGGGGGGGGGTTGGTGTCGATCGTCGCTCCTGTCGGAGTAAAAAAAATAAAAAATAAAAATAAATAAAAATAACGACGTAATTGTGTAACTTTGAAGAAGCAATGATCTATTACGGAGCACCTATGGTACATTGGTATGATTTTATTTAAAGGGGACTAAGTAAGAAGAAGAAAAATTTAAATATGTATCATTATCCAAAAATGAGAACCAAAACGAAAGTCTGGTACCAATGAAAAGCATTTTTTTATTTTATTATTACAAGTACGGGCTAAGTGAGGATTTAAATGTATCTCCGAGAACCAAAACAAACGGATATATATACGTACTCGTCGAGATGACCAGCATCCAAACAACAATCTCTTACATACTCGGTTTCAGTAAAAGTAAAAAAAACCCGAGATGATACAGAATCGAAAACTGAGAACATTCTGCAACAAACAGGTGGTTTTGACAACATACGGATCCATATTGTATTGAAGGTGGAGTTGACATAGCACAAAGTAAAGGTATATTCAATCTCAAATCTTAAATCGATCGAACAATTTCCGCAAAAACAAAAATCGGAAACAAAGTAAAACCAGAATTAAAAAAAAAAATCTCCCATTCACTTGGTTTTCGTATTCATCAAAAAGCTCGAGTTAACCTCTTATGAACCGCCCCCCGTATAGTAATTCTAGAGTAATACAATACCTGAAATTAGTGGGGGGTAAGTATTTCAATTATGAATGGGTCAAGAAACGGGAAGCTGATATTTCTCGGCAACAGGTACGAGTAGGTGGTTTTATTCAATGATCCAGATATCATTCAAGGTGGAGTGAAAAGGGGAAAGTAACGGTAACTCCAGTTTCCCGTATATCGTACGTATCCGTCTCGTATCCGTCTCAACCTAATGATAATATTCGACCCTTTTTTCTCGCTCCCTCCCATTTATCATATTAATAATACGTACTAGTCGTTACTCAGATCCGAGGTTACACACCAGCCTGTTCTCCCCGCTCGCCACTTATAGTACGCGGCTTGTATATTTTTAGCGCGAAGACTTCAACCCCTTCTGTCCTCGTCGACTAGCGTCGAATTGCGCGTACCCACGCTATGCGCTCTCAGCAGTGGTCGGTGGGTTCCTTTAATTCCGCAAATACAGTAAAACTCCCACCACAAGACGAGATTCGAACTCCGGAACCTAAACCCAGTACCGAATATGTGTCGCGGTTGGTGAACACTTACTTCAAATTTCTTTAGTTTCTACTCGGGGATCACCCTTGAAGATTTCAAATAAAAAGGACGGGAAACGATTTAATCTCCTATCTGGCCAGCCTCGTCTCTTTGTAGCATGTCATTATTGACCAAGTAACGTGATATAATCGCATTTTTGTTGTTCCGCTGAAGGAGGCATCAGGGCGCACACTACACATCACCCTATACTAATATTGGTTTCCCTCCTCCTGTATGGTAACGCGCACATAAGATAGCCTCAGTGCCACGTGTTTTGCACGCGAACTGCAGGTTGTTTTTTCGGCCACGCGCAGAGCCCAAGTGTTGTCGATGTGGATCGAGATTGGGATTTACTTGAACGTCTTCTCCATTCCAACCTCCCCCAATGTGCTTTCAATGGGTTTGACGTTGCCCTCGCTAACTGGTTAACGCCGTAGAGAATGAACCAGCTTACTTGAGTCTGGTACATGACGCTGCCGTCGATGGACTGGTACCGCTGCGTGTCTGCTTTTCTCCGAAGGCCCCCTCGCCCCTGGTTGGTCAATAGCTCCGGGCCGACGCCGGTCGTGTACACCGGTTTGCACTTCTCCATGCCGTTCATCTCGAGTACAAACTTGGCGTAGTCCCCTTGCGAGATGGTGAGTGTCCCCTTCTCGCGGTCGCGGCTGACTTGCTCTCGGAGCACCATCGAGATGTCCCCCATGCGGCACTTGGTGTCGAAACGCCGCACGAGCTTCTCCCCCAGCTGCTTGAGCAGCAATTTGTTTTGCTCCAGCAGCAGAAGCTCGTCGATGTAGATGGTGAGGATGACCTTGTCCGTCTTCCAGCTTGAAAACGTTGGCCTTTTTTGGTTGCGGCGTTGTAGATTACATTATTGGGCGTATAGGTGGAGAAGCACAGATCGGACTCGACTTGATGGAATCATATGTCGATCACGAAGTCGTCGATGGTACCAGGACAGTTGGATGGTTCCTGCGGGATTCCGAAGAGGCTCTTGCGAAGCCTCATTTCTTGGTGGACTCCTTTGTTGTCTGTCTCCTCGCGTCCAGGCGCCAATTTCACGAATATCGTTTCGTCGACAGGAGAGTTGAGAAATGCCGCGGGGGCATCCTACTGCAACCCCTCAAGGGGTTTCTCCGCCGCTAGAGCGAGTACCATGCGGATGATTTAAAGACGACTGTCATCCCCCAACCGAACATCCCCACTTCAACCTTGTGGGATTCATCGGCCTGTACCTTGTAGATGCACCGTGAGCGGACAATGTTCGATCCCGCGGTAGCCGAGATGATGGGGACGAGGTCGTAGACCTGGTGTTAGACCATGCTCGCTATCGTTTTGTCTTCAGTAGCCTCCCAAAGAGCAGCTTCCTCGCCTCTGAAATAGTGTCCGGAAATATTTTCGCCTTCGTTTCGCCCATCGAGCGCGTTGGAAGTTGTGTTGTTTGGTGGCATAGGTGTACTCCGCAAAGGTGAGTATTTCTTTCTTGTGGGTCATGTCGGGTATATATGCGCCAGTGTAGAGGTTGAGCTGTTGCAGCTCGCTCAAGATCCACTCGGTTACCAGATAACTGAGCCCCCCAGCGGCAGCCTCCGATCGGCGCGTCACAGCAGGCGTAACCCCTCAGCGTCCCACCGACCTCTGATTTGGTCTCGGGCGTCGCTTCTTCAGTACTTATAGCGGGCGCCCCTTATTGGCGCCGTCTGCCTCTGGGGGCGGTGAGTTGTCGACGGCTGACAGCGGCGGTGATGCCCGTTGCCTGCTCAGGGGTTATTGTCCGCTCAGCGACGACTGCTGTTCACCATGTAGCAGTTGTCCTCCCTGCAGGGCGCTGTTGGTGAGTTGGCGAAGCCTTGACAGGACCTCGGCCACTTCCGGGCTGGTGGACTGCACGGTCGGCGAGGTGTGATCGTCTTGCAGAGCGTTGAAGCCGAGGCGTTGTGTGAGGTCACAAACGTCTCGCAGTAGATTTCAACCCGTCATGGTCTTGTCGCTACCCCAGGTGGGACCTACACACTCGTAGTAGTAGCTTCCTCGTGGTGGAATCCTCTGTGACGGTGTTTCCACAAAACTTACGTTCCTGCATTCCACCACCTTGCGCGTTGTAGGGTTGTAAACAATGTACGCCTTGCTGTCCTGGCTGTAGCCGCACAGACTCCCCTCCCAAGCTGTTTCATCGATCTTCTGTGTGTCTCGATGTTGACGAATGCTCTGATGTTGATGGTCGTGGGGCGTAACATATCCGTTGTAGGGCTGTAAACAATGTACGCCTTGCTGTCCTGGCTGTAGCCGCACAGACTGCCCTCCCAAGCTGTTTCATCGATCTTCTGTGTGTCTCGATATGGACGAATGCTCTGATGCCGATGGTCGTGGGGCGTGACATATCCGTCGTGTTCCCATAACATGCCTTGTACGGGGTTGCCATGTCAAGTGCCGAGTGTGGTGTCGTGTTTACAAGGTAGGTGGCAGCCCACATCAGCTCTCCCCAGAGGAACTTTGGCAGCCCGTTGTCCACCTGCAGGCATCGAGTTATCGCCGCAAGTGTGCAGCCCTGACGCGCCGACGCGCCCACCAATTCCAGTGTGCCGGACACCGCAGGCTCCATCTTGATGGTCACTTCAAGACAGTAGCTCCGGAACTCCTTTCTGGTGTACTCGCGGCCTCTATCCACACGACATAGCCGAATGCGATATCCTAGCGGCGCCACCACCCCCTGTGTGAAAAGCTACAGGGATTCGGCTGCCTGGTTTCCTTCCACTTGGATTTCTCGTCGATAAACTTGCTTACGTACTGGAAGCCTTCTAGTGAAGTCGGTGTGATGGGTCCCAAGGGAATTTTACTGCTGAGTGTCATCGTCGTCATGTCAGCTTGCTGAGTGCTCTCCCTGATGGCGCAGACGTCGCAGGGAAACACTCCCGCTTTGAAGCCCACGCCGTTGTCGGTTTTGTTATGTGCCCGATGCGGGGGTGGTCAGTAGTGCCAAGTACGGGGCGTCCACCTCCAAGTTGAACGCGCAGAGGTCGCGGGTGCCCGCCACTTGTTGGAGCCGGAGGTTAGCGCCGCTCGTATCGGTGCGTGAATTATCTAGTGCCTAGGCGGTGACTATGCCCTCCGACGTTTCTTCTGGGACTGAAAACATGTTTTCCCCCGCTCCACTTACTAGCACGATTGATAGTCGTACGCTCTGCCTCTGCCCATGCGTGTCGATAATGGTGCCACTGATTACTCTGGTGGCGTCCCCCATTAGCTCGTGGTTGCCTGTCGTGGTGATCTTGCGTGGTACGGCCAAATACTTGTAGTTGGACAGCCGCCCCCGGAGTCTAGGGGTGATATAGTCGTCGAAGTAGTGCTCGGGTGCCCCGCTGGCACAAGTACCAAGATATTACCGGCGGTGACCACCCGGCCGTTGTTGTATGGTTCAACCCACGGCCATCAAGGCCAATAAGTCGAGAGGTTCTCCAAAACGTCCCATCGTGGCTGCTGACGGCCCAACCAGCGGGTGGTCCCTCCCGACCATAACAAGCGGGCTGGTTCGCCGCGCCTCGTCGGGTGTCTCGTCGAAAGGGATATTAGGCGCAGTATCGGTCCCAACGGCAGTGGTTACCACGTACGGAATCCTCCCTGGAAGCCCCCCGCTGCCACCGCCGGGCCCGTTGATGACGTAGGCTGACGTTGTTGTCGGCTGGTGTTGTCGAGTAGACAAGGGTGGCTCACGTTGGCGAAATTTTCTTGCGTGCATTGCCGCTGAACGTTGATGGCGCTGGTCTGCTGGCACGGGTGCAGCATGTTGACGAAGTTTGCGTGCTGGCACTGGTGATGAATGCTGCCGAATTTGACACTGCCGTTGTTGGCCTGCTGCTGTTGTACGTTGCACTCGGCGTCGCTGTGAGTCAACGACCTGTCGACAGAGCACCACTTGCTCCCGCCTGCGCCGCCGCCTTATGCCTTCTTCGCGGACTTCGCTGACTGCCTCCGGTTGTGGTTCTTCTTCTGGTAGTTGGGGTCGTACTTGGGGCAATCCTTTTGGTATTGGCCCTGTACTTTGCAGATGTGGCAAGCACTCCTGTTTAGGTCACCTTGCACATGCATGGCTACCACCGCGGCCCGCAACAGACGGTGTGCTTGAAGGACGGGAGAGGAGGTCAGCGTACATGTTCCGCATCGTAGACATGATGTCGTCCAGCGTGATTTCACGGTCTCGAAAGCCGATGTTCCGCACGAACTCGTTCTCCGGCTAAAGAGAAGTGATGATCATGCCGCTAGGGTTGCCGTCGGTGATCTTCTTGCCCATCTCTTACAGGCAGTTCTGGGTGGTCTCCATGCTGTACAGGAACTCGTCGGGTTTCTGCCCCCCTTGGAGCTTTGTACTGTTCAGGTCAGGCACTTTAATTTTCCTCCTGTGCCTTCCAAACCTTCTGTCCGTTTCCGAGTTCCCCCCTCGCTGTGCTGCCGGGGTAGCGCTTCACCGGCTCCAGTAGTCGTCGGTGATCTTAATTCCCATCTATTACAGGCAGTTTTGGGTGGTCTCCATGCTGTACAGGAACTCGTCGAGTTTCTGCCCCCCTTGGAGCTTTGTACTGTTCAGGTCAGGCACTATAATTTTCCTCCTGTGCCTTCCAAACATTCTGTCCGTTTCCGAGTTCTCCCCTCGCTGTGCTGCCGGGGTAGCGCTTCACCACCGTACGTGGCGGCTCTACCGCGTGAAGCCAGGAAGGGCTTGGAGTAGAGGTTGGTGTTGGTTCGCTCCCATATGGTCAAATGTTTGTCCTCGGTCGGGGTCGGCTGTAGATAGCGGGGACTGAAATGTTGAGGATGGTCTTGAGCTTGTCCGCGAAGCCGATAAAGTCGTGCTAGTCCTCCCCGTCGAAACGTGGGAGGCTTCTGACTATCATCATTGCACTGTTGGTGTCTTCCATTCTCCTGCTGTTTCTATTTTTACCGCAACAGAGTAGTTTCCGGCTTTTTCTTCAAATTCACCTGCAACTGTGACTCGCTTTGACTCTCTTCGTTTATCGAAAAAGTATATAGCGGGTATATTTCCTAGTTCGCCTTTAACTGGTGGTTAGCTTAGACTCCTCGAGGTATGTTCCTTTGCTAACGCTGATGTTGGCGTTAGTCGCAATTACCCTTTTTGGGGTGTGTCGTTGCAGTTGGCAGTAGCGGACGTTTGGACGTGTTGCAATTGCTACCGCCGCGAGTGGACTGTTGTTACCATATGTTTTATCGCGCGACTCGATAGTTTCCCAAACGCATCCACACGCGCGCCCCGACAGAGTATGAATCGATGCGCTATGCACTGCCATCCTGACAATGACAAGCAGACGTTTATAAGTAATGGAGTATCTATCGCCTCGAGTGAACTGTTGTCGCCAGATTATGCGACACTCGACCTGGTAGATCGCAAACGCAACCACACGCACGGCCCGACACAGACTGGGCAAATCGACGTGTTGAGTGCTGCTCTCCAGACAGGCAGGACACCAATTCGCCGATGCCTTACTCGTACGTAGTCGTGCTATGTCTTGACTATTAGGCAATCCAACTATCCCTTACTTCGAGTGCAACGTAAACTCACATCTAGTTCGATTTTAACCCATGTCCAAGCAAGCTCTCAGTTATCTGGTGTGGACGTCGTCTAGAGAATCCTAAACTGTGTGCGCCTTGCGGTAAATCGACGCTCTAGTTTCTCGGGGATCTGCTTTTTCTTTCACCTCGTCAGTCCATTTGCCAGCCGGTAATCTACCGCGCGTACATGCTTTGCCTGAAAACAACACCCCCCCATATGCTCCGTCTCGAAAGGGATTCGTGGTCAATGAACAAATGACTAAGGCCAGCAACAAATGAGTACACCCCCCGCCCCTCCTTTGCTTCCAATGCCTCCATCATTCTCATCAGCGCCACGAGTCTTCCTACCCCCCCCCTCGGCACCGCACGACTACGGCCGTGCACGACATGAGTACACCCCCCCCCCTTGTCACCCCTTTACCCAGGCTACGGCCAACACGGTGTCCGCTCTCATTATAACTGCTTCCCCCCTCCTAGATGCCTGCCTTTTCCCCCTCGTGTCTAACATCACGAACATCACGAACGCAGGCATGAACACGGCCATCACCTCCAGTAGATGTATTGATATAAAATCGTTCACCGCCTTACTCCCCTTAATCGTTCGCTTTTGGACCCCCTCCGGTAGCTCGAGCCGTCAGTACACCCCCGTGTGCATGCACAGCTCATCTAGCGTTGTCAAACACGCGTCCGAAAACCGCGTTTTACTCGGCAGCTGCTTAACGAACATGAAAAACGGCCCTGCTATGCTCTCTCCCCCGTATCCCTCCCCTTTATCCAATACCCATCTCCGGCACCCTACGTCTGCCATGAATTAGCGTGACAACCGTAAACTCGTCTCGCTTCCGCCTGCTTCCTGTACCTTCCCCCGCCCCGCCTCGCCTGTCCCGCTCCGCCCCAATAAAATGCTGGATACATACCTGATGAAACCGACGGACGAAGTACCGTCTGGGCCGGATTGCACAGTATGCGTGGTGTAACGTCCCCGCTAATACTACGAGTAATAATTTCTTGACCGTTGCCGTTTCTGTCCCGCCGGTCACTTTGCTACTCGCGTGCGCAAATCGTCGACTCTCCGTGGCGGCAGTGCAATGGTCATGCTCTCTGTATCGATATCGTACCCTATCGCCTCTTGCTGCGTTGCCCAACCCGTCACCGTTCTTTGCGATAGTAACGGTTCCCTCCCCCCCCCAATCGCTTGCCCACCGCCTTACAATGAATCGAGGCTAACGATCGTGAAAAATCTCAACACTGCCCGCCCCCCCCCCTGTATGAGTGCACCTCTATCGAGATGGCCTCATTAATGCAAAACACGATGAACGCTGAGTCGTTCGACCCCCTCGCCGGTCGCACTACACATTCTTCCGGCCAACTGACTATCGGCCGCGCTGAATTCGGCTCTATCGTCACGGGCTCTATCACTCTGTCCCCCGCCTGCAAGAATGACGCTGACGCTCTAGTTGTGTTACGCTGACCATGCTGCATCGCCGCCAATATCATTTCCTACCACCCCGGACCAACTGACCACCCAAACTCCGAGCCTAAGTTAACAAAGAAGTACCGACCCAACGCGTATCCGAAGATCGCTGCGCGGTCGGGGTATACCGGAATCTGCTTGAACGCGTTTGTGACAACAACTGTTTGAATGAGAACCCGTGCTCTCTCCCCGAGCTTTTTTCATAAACCGAGGACCTTCTGGAAAACCTCGTGTGTCACGCCCGTCGGTGTGCACGCTGGAATCCCATCGCGGTATGTTGTCGCTTCCACTGACTCCTCCTTTTTCCCGTTCCTGTTCTCTAAATCATTTCGTAGAAAATGCTGATATTCTCGCTCTCCTCTACGATACGCATTGGTGACACCCGCAACCCCGACAACTGCCCCGCGTGTTCCTTGGGGAAACTCGTTGCTCTACCACATGCCACGTCTGCCACCGCCGTTTCCCACGCTGCTTTGTCAAAGTTACTGCCGCTCGAATGGTTTCCGTATTCGAGCTTCTTTGTTAGGTCTTGACTTGTCAACACGTCCACTGGAACCCCAACCAGCGCGACATATTTTCAAGTGATAGTTTCCTGGAAAATTATGCTTGTCCCCGGAGAAGCTTCTACCCGGTCCTTCAGTCATCCCACGGTAGGGGCGCAGCAGAATTTTCTGAGCTCCTCACATGAGGAGCTCGATATCTCACTCGAAACGTTACTTCGGAAACATTCGCTTCCGCAACCCGACCAAACGTTCCAATGCGGTAGTCCAAAGTCAAACATACCAACAAAATAATAATAGTATCCGGTGGTTACTGACGTGAGGAGCACAACTGGTCAGAAAATATTGAGCCTAAAAGTGGTACCCCTACCGTGGGATT